>JAPKLW010002937.1:0-57655 GCA_026898455.1 Plectranthus barbatus | reverse complement strand
TCCTTGCATGTTTGATCACCATGTGTTGGAAATAATGCCTCAATGAACTAAATTAATAGGTTTGTTAATTAGAGGGGATTGCAATAGTAATTGGGTGCCGTTTCCATTAGAAGATAGGTGATTCGATATCAAGGTCATTAATTCTTGAGCTATTGGGAGTTAATTGAAATCAATAAACTTAGACTTAGGTTGAGATTGAGATTAGTCTACGGTTATTGCACTGATACTAAGGGTAACAACTAAAGTCAGTGAATTGACCCAAACCATTTTATGGAAATTGTTTTGTAGAGTTAACAAGTCCAAACGTATCATATGTTCCTCAACTATTCTCTCTTTGGTAATCTTACGTTAGTCATTTGGTATTTTATTTAGTTGCTTGCATTAATCTTAGAATTTTAGGTAGTTTACAATTGAACATTCAAAGTCATTTTATCGCGTCTAGATATTTAAGTTCATAAATCAATACCTTTTACTCAAAACAACGGGCAAGTTGAGTCTTCGTGTTTGATAATTTTTACTTGATAAAAAATACTGCATTAAGTTTTGGCGCCGTTGTCGGGGACTCAAAGTGTAGGTCGTTGTTTGATATTAGGGGATTTAAAGCTTGGTAGTGTAGATTTATTATAGTGTTACTTAATTTTAATTTTTATTGGTACAGGTTGTGCATGATTACAGGAGCCAAATCGAAGAAAATACGAGAACAGGCAGCACAAGTAGCATTAAAGGAAGACATGGCTGAGGAAGATCAAAGGAACGACAGATAGTTGATTGAGAATCTGCAGAGGCAGCTGAAAGAAGTCCGAAACCAAGTTAACAACAATACTGAGGAACGGGATCGAAGAGAAGAGAGGAGAATTCCTCTTCAAAATCTATTCCGACCTCAGAGAGGAGAATCTACTGATGGATTCAATATGCAGACAGATGCTACTCACTTCGAGATCAAACCCCAGCTTGCTCAGATGGTAAAGAGGAATCAGTTCGGGGGGAAACCTGGCAAAGATCCGAATGGGCATATCACACAGTTTTTGGAGGTAGCAGACATGATAAAATCAACTAAGTCCAGCATGACCAGGTCAGGATGTATCTTTTCACTTTTTCCCTGAAGGATGAGGATAAGGCATGGTTGGTGGGGCTGAATAAAACTGAGATACGCACATGGGAGGGTCTGAAAGAGAATTTTTTGCTGAAGTATTTCCCACCGGGCCTGAAAGTAAAAGGGAAGGCAGAAATTCAGTTATTCAGCCAATATACTCTGCTTCAGCAGATGAGAGCGAAAATGTAGCTTGCTTCTTTGATGACCATGAGACAATATTAGAGCCCTAACAGAAAATGTATCCGAATGTGCTTTTTCTATCATCATGTGATCCAGCCCAATCACTATTAATAAAGCCAATGAGATCATTCTCTTCTTCTTTGATATATTTGATCCCAAACTTCTTTGTTCCCTGAAGATAGTGCAGAATTCTCTTTGCTGCAGTATAATGTAGCTTGCTATGATTGTGCATAAATCTTGAGATCAAGCTAACAGCATACATTATGTCTGGCCTTGTATTAGTTAGATAGATCAATGATCCAACTAAACTTCTGTATAATGCTGCATCAACTTTCTCAGCACCATCCTCCAACTTCAATTTTTCATTTGCAGCCAATGGAGTAGCATTTGTCTTGCATTCAGCCATTTGGAACTTTTTCAGCAATTCACCAAGATATTTTTCTTGAGAAATAAATATTTCTCCCTTAGATTGCTGAACTTGGATTCCAAGAAAGAACTTCATTAATCCAAGATCGGTCATCTCAAATTCTTTCATCATGTTCTCTTTGAATTCTTGCACCATAGCATGATTAGTTCCCATGTAGATCAAGTCATCCACATATAAACAAACAATGAGAAAATCATTTGTACCTTTGTTTATGTACAATGATGCTTCACTTGGGCTTTGCTGGAAACCAACCTTTCGGAAGTAACCATCAATCATGGAATTCCACTCATGAGGGGCTTGCTTCAGCCCGTAAAGAGCTTTCTTGAGGCGGTAAACTTTTTCTTCCTTTCCTTTGAAAATATATCCACTTGGTTGTTGGATATACACCTCGTCTCGCAAATCACCATTGAGAAACGCCGATTTGATGTCCAATTGGTAAATAGGCATCTCCAATTGTGCAGCAATAGCAAGAAGAAGTCGAATGGTTTCCATTCGTACAACAGGTGCAAATGTCTCGCTGAAATCAACTCCGGGTTGCTGCGAGTATCCCTTGGCGACCAATCTTGCTTTGTGCTTTTGGATTGTGCCATCTTCATTCAGCTTGGTCTTGTTGACCCATTTTACTCCAATCACATTTTTGCCTTTGGGGAGATCAACAAGCTCCCATGTGTTGTTCTTCTTCATGCTGACTATTTCCTTATCCATTGCATTTCTACAGTTATGCATTTTGGATGCTTCTGCATAAGTTTCAGGTTCTGTTGAATAAAGTGCCATATTTGCTGTAGCAAACACACAAAGCGCCATGTTTGCTGTAGCATAGATGTCTGCCAGACTTCGAATTTTTCTGGGGGGACTTTTAGAATCTTGAATAGATGCTGGTGAATCTGGTGCGCAAGATGATGCTGAAGCATCTCCAGAACTGGATTGACCTTCTTCATTTAAAAATGAAGGAGATGGATCCACCACTTTTTTCCTTGACTGGTCTTCTTCCCAACTCCAAGATTCCTTCTCATCAAAAATAACATCTATAGAAATAACCAAATTGTTATTTTTATGATTTAGCAAACGATATCCTTTAGATGCGTCACTATATCCAATGAAGATCAGTTTTTCTCCTTTGTGATCAAATTTCTCTCCTTTTGAGATGGAATATGAGAACATGCAATCGAACCAAAAACTTTGAAATGTTGTACCTGAGGTTTCTTTCGGTACCATTCTTCATATGGAGTTTTGTTGGGAGAGCGATTAAAGATATAAATTGCTGTTAGAACAGCTTCAGCCTAAAAGGATTTCGGAAGTCCTTTTCCTGTCATCGTGCTTCGAGCCATTTCTACTATGGTTCGATTCTTGCGCTCGGCGACTCCATTTTGTTTAGGGTTGTACCGGATTGTGAGTTTCCTTTGGATTCCATTTTCTTTGTAGTACTCCATGAATATGTTTCCAATAAATTCTCCCCCTCGATCGGTCCGAAGAATTTTTATTTTCCTCCCACTTTGATTCTCCACCAGGTTTCTGAATTGCTGAAGCCTTGCTACAACATCAGATTTCTGCTTTATGATGTATGCCCACATCATCCTCGTGTAGTCATCAACAAATAGGAGAAAATACCTATTATTGTTGAGAGATGGAGTTTGCATAGGCCCGCAAATATATACGTGCACCAATTCAAGTGGAGCTTTTGCTCTATATGAGGTCTTTGGGAATGGCAATCGATGCATTTTCCCAAAAATACACCTTTCACGTGGACTATGTTGTTCATCAATGTGAGGAAGACCAAAAACCATAATTTTCTTTTTTAACAAATTTAGCCCCTTGTAATAGAGATGTCCGTACCTCAAATGCCAGAGCTTGTAATCAGCATCGATTGTGCTTTGAAGTACACACTCCTTGGTTGTTGGAAGACTTAATGAAAAGATCTTGTTTGGAGTCATCTTAATCTTTACCATGATGAGATTCTTTTTCTTGTCAATAATGGTGCAGTGACCATTATTTAATTCCACCTTGTAAGATTTCTGCAGCAATTGTCCAACACTCAATAAATTTTGAGTGAGCTTTGGCACGAAGAAAACATCCTTGATGATATTTGTTTTCCCTTCCTTTGTTTTGACAGCAACTGCTCCTCTTCCAGCAATCTTGTGCCCTTTACCATCTTCAAGTCTTACTTCGGATGAATAAGACTCATCAAGATCTACAAACATGCTTTTATTTCTCGTCATATGGTTGCTGCAGCCACTGTCAACAAACCATATATTTTCAGCATCTTGTTGAGAATTCAAGCAAGAGTAAAATACTTGCTCTTTCTCTGTTTTTTCTTGATTTGTGAAGTTTGCTTCTTTCTTTTCACCTTCTTGTTGATACCAGCAATCTCTTTGGGAATGAGTGGCATTTCTACATCTCTTGCACTTGAATCGACAATCACTTGTGTTGTGATTATTTTTTCTGCATATGTGGCAACATTCTTCAGATCTTGTAGCATTGTTGTTTCCACCACGACCCCTTTTTTTGAGTAGGTCTGAATGACGGATGCTTCTTGTTTCTTGTAGCATTCTTTGTGGCAGCATCATTGTTGCGATCTTGTTGTGATATTTGGACCTTTCCTTGAAAGGCTTGTTCCAAATTCACTTTTGAGAACCTGCTCATCCTCTTTTCATGTGCTTCTAGAGATCCCATTAATTCATCCAAGGACAATTTGGATAAATCCTTAGATTCTTCGGTTGCGGCAACCACGTGCTCAAACTTCATTGGTAGGCATCTAAGTACCTTCTCGATCAACTTCTTTTCTTCTAAAGATTCTCCATAGCCTCTGATTTGATTTGCAATAAGAGATACTTTCGAAAGAAAATCCTGCACATTTTAATTTTCGTTCATCATCAAAGTATCCAAATCTCGCCACAAATTTTGTAGCTTGATTGTGATGACTTTCTCATGTCCTCCAAATTGATTCTTCAATACTTGCCAAGCATCTTTCGATGTTTTGGCTGTAGTAATGCGCGGAAGAATAGATCGACTCACCCCTTGGTGCATAAAGGACAAGGCTCTTGCATCTTTGGTCTTGTTCATTTTATACTCCTTCTTTTCTTCACTTGATAGATCATTTAGATCATTTAGATATTCTACTATCAAAACATAATAACTTTTTTTTTTCTCAACTCAAGTTTTCAATTGAGTTGTATCAACGGATTAACTAATTGGTGAGATCTTAAATTTAATGTTGATGAAAGTATTGTAGATTCTCATTCATTGTCTCAACTCTTTCAATTTCACCATTATAAATTAATGTCATTTATTATAATGTATTTTATTTGTTATAAATCTTAAAATTTTAATTAATATTTTTCTCTCTCAAAATTGTAAGCGGAGTATTGACGACTAAGGTGAAAGATTGATCAGTATTTAGAAATGAGCATGTTTGACCACTAGAATTTGAATCTAAGACTTATCTATGTATGTTGAGATGTTTGATTGAGGATTTTAATTTTAAATGAAGTTGCAGTTTTATTTATTCATCAAATACATTATTTGAACAATCAAATATTAATATTTTGTATTATCTTATCAAATTTTTATTGGATTATAAATGTGTTTATTGAAACGAATTCTTATTGAATTAAAACGATTTAGATTCTTATCGGATCAGATGCATAACGGATCATTCGGATTGGATACTTATTGGATCCTTAACGGATACGGATTGGATACGTGCGGATACGGGTTTGAGCTTAACGGATTGGATATGGATACAAATTTTGATTTTTCTTAACGGATCGGATACAAATTTGACCTTAACGGATCGGATCGATAACGGATTGACACGATAAGGATCCGATCCGCACAAATTGCCACCCCTAGAATTGGGTAGGGGCAGTAATCTTTTACTCAATCCGACAACCCGATCGAATCTAACCCAAAATTATGGGTTGGATCAACCCATTTAACTGTTGGGTCAATTTTGGGTCGAACCCGCGATCCCAATTAAATTTTGGGTCGGGTTCGGGCCGGTTTCAGGTCGACCTGCGTAACCCGAATAACCCGCAAAATTAATCAATTTTAAATATTAATATTATACTTGCTTTACAAAAATTACATTTGTATTATTTTTTTTGCACAATACTTATATTGTTTAAAAAAAAGAAAGATAAAATAGTGAAAACATTATGTTTTAGTTAGAAATGACACATATAATTTTGTTGAAATTGTGATTACTATGTATTGCAATATATGTATATGCTATAACGTAAAAGCATATAAAGTGAAAATAAATTAAAAATAAAAAATTGATGTGATGTGATGATTTACACCCGCGTTATGCGCGAATTAAATATATGATGTCTTATTTGATGATATATTAAGATAAAATTAACAAAGTTTTATATCTTAACATTTTATAACAATTCTTTTAGCTATATTTAATTTTTATTTATTAATATTCCATATATTATAATTTAATTTATTTTCTATATTATATGTCAAACTATGTGTACATTTAATAATATATATATATATATATATATAAATATATATATATATATATATATATATATATACCAAACACAATGTCTATGATATTTCATTTAAACATTATCCTATAGTAATATCACATTTGTGTTATTTTATAAAAATAGTAAATATAATAAATTAATGGGATATAATATTTCAAAGAAAAATGATAAATATATTTTTTATGTTTTTTATTATTGTTTATTGTGTGTGTGGGAGTTGATCACATACTAAAAATTAGTTTGTGTTAATTAGGAATGAATCTACACCATTTATCTAAAAAAAATTAATGGTTGAGATTAAAACATTTTCCCAGATTTTATGCTTTTTTGCTTTGCTTAATCAAATTAAGCACAATTTATAAGGCAATTAAGCACGAACGAAAATTATGCATAATTTTTTAATCTTTATACTTTAATCTCAACCATTGATTCTATCAACCCAATGGCTGAGATTCATTCCTATTTAGCACAAACTCTAATTTTAGCACTTGAGTGGATCTCTCTCTCTCTCTATATATATATATATATAGGGGTGCATTAAGTAACCACCTCTTAGATGTGAAATAAGACTTGATCTTAGCCTTTGATTAATAATATCAACGTGCTAGATTTATTTTTGAAACTAAAAAAATTCGGTAAAATAAAAGAACAAAATAGTTGCATGAAAGGGTTACATGGTAAATTTGCAGCTCCCCATATCTTACACACGATTTACTTTGCTAAAATTTTGGAACAGTTTTGAATTAAATATGGGACGAGATCCAGAATTAATGGGGCGGTTATCTTGAAAATTTATTGCATAATATTATCGAATTCGCTGCATAATTAAGAGATAAAAGTTGCACTATTAAGAGGAATAAGTTGCAATATGTGATTTTTTTAAAATCAAAATTATACATGCACGATTTTCACCCCTAATTTTGTGGAATTTGATTTCTAAAATACTACATTTCAAAATTAAATTATATTTGCTTCTTAATTCAATGAGATTGGTTCTCTGAATTATAGTATTTCAAAATTAATTTCATTTTCTTCAGAATTTTCTAAAAAATTGCAATATTTGGATTTGTTGAATAATATAGAGAAAAAAATTGCGTTATTTAGAAGATCAAATTTGCAATTGTAGTTATTTTGTTTTTAATTAAAATAATATTTACACGATTTTCTCCCTGATTTCGTGGAATTTGATTCCAAAAATAATATATTTCAAAATTAGCTAATATTTACTTCTTAATTTTATGGGATTGGATCACTAAATTTTCGAATTTCAAATCAATTTTTATGTTCTTTGGGATTTCAATCATTAAGTAATTTTATAAGATCATAAATAAAATTCATCTTGTTATCAATAAAAAATTGCATTTATTATGCAATTTAGTTGCAGTAAATGATATAATCATTTGCAGTAATTTAATGTATCATTATGAAAATCAAGTGCATTATTATAGACGTAATTACTGCATATTTAATGATAGTAGCAACTTTACTAAAGACAAGAAAAAAAAAACAGAAATATCACGCAAAAAATACAAGCAATACTCATTAAATATTGCAATAAATATGTTCTATTTATGCATGTTTATAGGCGGAATAACTGCATATTTTTTAATGAAATTATACACTTAAACCACGTGCATTAAAAACTGTCAAAGTCATTTGCCGTTGTTGAATACAAGATAAGAAATAACATAAATATCACGTGACAAATACAAGCAGTACTCATAAAAATATTGCAATAAACGTGTTCTATATATAAATGTTTACAGGCAGAATAACTGCATATTTTTAATGAAATTATACACTAAAATCACGTGCATTAAAAACTGTCAAAGTCAGTCGCCGTTGTTGAATACAAGATCTAATATTTACCGTGTTATCATCCTTATAGTGTCGCATCATCGTTCAAAAACTAGTTGGAGATCCATCGCTATCAAATTTATCTTCCCTTCGTTGCCCTTCTCTCACCCATTTTTCTCTGTCACCTACAGGAACTTTATCGCCATCACAACTCTTCTCTCTCGTCGTCAGAGTCACTGGGGAGTATCAGAAAGTCACAGGAACTCTACAAAAAAATGGATGAATGTGGATCAGCGATTGAGAGAAAAAGAGATAAAGAAGTTGTAGAGAAAGAGAGAATATATTACGTATGGAAAAAATTGATTTGATAAATATATCATAATCTATAATTAAGGAGTTAGTAAAGGAAATATAAATATTGTCAATATTAATTTACTATAATATCCTTTATCAAGATTTAAAATAAAAAAAATGAAATAATAATTCAAAATAAAAATAAAATCTAATCCATTTGATTTTAAAAATTAATGACTCAGATTTAGTTCTTATCTCTCATCTGGGGGTGGTTCACATGTGATTACAACTCTCTCCCTCATATATATATATATATGTGTGTGTGTGTGAGTGTGTGCGCGCGCGCTATAACAGAATAAATAAAATGAAAATGAAAATAAAAATGTTGGGTTCGGATTGACTTTTTTGACCCGAAAAAAGAAATAGGCCAGGTTCAGGTTGACATATAACATGTTAATATTTGGTCTCAACCCGACCTGCCAACCCGAACCCGACCCAATTGCCACCCCTAGAATTTGGCAACCGAACTTGTAATAGCCCTAATACTTAATAAATATGATATAATTTTAAATGGCAAAATTTTTAACTATAGTTCAACATATAGCAACTCTTATCAAAACATTCAGGATATAACAAAAGTGCTTTGACCAAGGTTTGAATGGAGTGGAATTTCCAAATCTATCCTCCTATGTATTTATTCTCTATTTATCTTGATTTAGTTCCGCGCTTAGAAAATGGTGACAGGGCCTACGTGTTTATTTTAAGAAATATTTATATTTATTAATAATAAGTATTATCCTAACCAAAAGAGGAGATACACTGATAAAATGGAACCGAACGAATTTTCGGGATGCGCATTTCAGGGAAATCCTGGATATGGTT
This sequence comes from Plectranthus barbatus, assembly GCA_026898455.1. Taxonomy (NCBI): domain Eukaryota; kingdom Viridiplantae; phylum Streptophyta; class Magnoliopsida; order Lamiales; family Lamiaceae; genus Plectranthus; species Plectranthus barbatus. The sequence goes on along the minus strand of JAPKLW010002937.1, from coordinate 48,483 downwards.
GTGGCAAATAAAAAAGACTACCAGGAAATGTTAATTTTACTATGAGGATATATTAAATCATACAATCATTACGGGAATTACTAATGGATGGTGTGATGCAAGATGTGTTCGTTTATTTCAACTTGACATAAATGAATGTTCACAAAAAATCCAGAGATGGTAAGAATATCACGAAGATATTCAAGCCCAACAAGGAGGGCATCAACGAACCCATCAATGATAGAACAAAAGTGTCAGGAGATCATGCCCAGATTTAGCGAGGTCGAGCCAGACTCGTCCAAACTCTCGATTGATCTCAGGGAGATACAAAAGACGGTACAAAACTATGGCAATAGCATGCACGGTGTACCACAAAAAGTAAAAGAAATTTCCTTACAACAAGAAGAAATGTTTAGTATTTTATTAGACATTCAGAAAAGGATGCAAACACTAGAACAATCTCAAGTGAGTTCTAGTAGGAGAAAGTCGATCGACTTTGGCAAAGTAAAAATTCTAGCCAAGGTCAAAGAAGAACCAAAGCTGACGGACAAAGATAAACTATGTTTGCTGTTAAGAACTATCGTAGAATGACATCCTTCGATAGAATACAGCTAGAAGATATACAAGAATTGGCAGAATCTTTTGCCAATTTAAACATGGTGGATCTTAGGATGAACGATGCAGATGGAGTACTCGTTCCTCATGGACAACAAATCCCACCTATACAACTGGTGCCACCAGATCTAGCCCAGCAGCAGCAGATATAACAGCAACAACAGATGCAACAGCAGATGCAGCAGCAATGCAACAACACGCACCACCAGGACAAGGTGGAAACCCTCAACTACAAGATACTGAGATGCGAAATGAGCATGACTTCTACGTGGGGGAGGAATACCGTACGGAGAAGCCAAGAATCAATAATCTTGTAGGAACAAGTTGCGAAAACAAATCCCAAAGTTCCGAGATATGCCTCTAGGGAAGACAAGTTTAGACCCAATTCATCCATATGGTTGATCACTAATATTTCTACAAATTAATTGCAATACAGTGGCCGACTAAATTTATAAAATCATACGTTGACAAACCTATAAGGAAAAGAATAACGAGATTATCTTATGTACTAGCCATAGTTCTTTGTTTATTGTTTGAGTAAATAAAACACAATCCAGCAATCCTAAAAACAAACTAGTAACATGATCAAACTCTATCTAATACCAAATAGATTTATAACTCAAATGTCGAACCCACAGAGAATGATGTAGGGAAATAGAATCATGTACTAAAACATAGTTTTTGGATAAATTGTTTGAGAAATTGGAAAATAGATTTTGGGTTATGAAAATAAAAATAAAGATTTAAAGCAAATAAAGGATAATACAGATCATAGGGTTGAACTTCTACTCAGGATGACATGCAAATAAATAAATATTCACGCAAAAGGTGAGATATCAGAAAAGTGTTATAATTTCCTTGGTCCAGAAAATAATAACTAGATTAAGAATAAGTGACTATCTCCTCTCGGTCTCAAGAACACTTATTAATCAATCTCATAAGATCAACAGATTTAAATCCATACAATCTAGTACTTCTTGGTCCGACAGTACAGATCGCATCATGCATTCTTAATCCCAATATCAATATTTACCTCTCGGTCCTTCTATTAATAGCTAGACATCAAAATCAATCTTCACCTCTTGGTCCTTCAATTAATTTAGAATTATGAAAGAAAATGGAAATCACGAACCATCAGCAATGAATTAATCAATCAACCATGCATCCAAAACAGTTGTACAAACCCTAGAATATGCTAGGAAAATTAACTAGACATAATCGAATAAAAAGACATAATTAAATAAAAAGTAAATTGCATGAATAAAATAAAAGAGGAATTCTAAAATGCATAAATTAAAGTATTAAAATAAAAATTAAAGACTAAAAAATACTACATAAATTAAGGACAAGAAAAGATTGTGGGACTAAGTCCCCAAAGGGAGGTCCAATGAATAATCTAATCTAGAGGGGTATTTATAGAGTTTGTGTAGGCTTTACATGGCAAATCTTATATGGAATAAGATTAGATTTGATATAAATCTTAATCTTAATATCCTATATTACATAAATCTTCATTTTTGGGTCTTCAAGGCTTTCAAGTTGATGTATATCTTTTATTTCCACCAAATCTCGCCCAAAAAACATGTAAAATCGCACATTTCAGCAAAATTGACCCACGTGTCGCTCTACACCCTCCTTGTTGGTCCACATAGTCGTGTCGATCGACAGCCCGCACGTCGGTTGATACAGAGGCTTCGCCAGAAATCTTTCACTTGTACAGTTTTACGGTTTTGACCATAACTTTTGCTCGTGAACTTTGATTGACCTGATTCCAGTTGCATTGGAAAGATAATTCGAAGATCTTTCCAATTCCATGATCCATTAGCTCAAATTCAATGTGTGGAAGGATTAGTGACTATTTCTTTGAACATCTGTGGATTTCAGTACGGGTTTCCAATGAATTTAACCTCAAACCTGCAAATCTTTACCATGCCAAGCATAAAACCAATCTAGATAGACTCATGCTCAATTATTAACCTAAAACTTATGCAAATGCATGAAATGATAAAGAAAACAACGTGATAAGTGAAAAAAAATATGAGCTTATCAACCCCCCAAACTTAAACACTTGATTGTCCTCAATCAACAAAAAGAATGAATCAAAGCTTCAAGCAGAAGAGAAGTGCAAAAACCTCACAAGATTCATAGCGATCAAACCCGAAAATCCTTATTACACCAACACTTTGTTAGTATCAGAAAATTAGTAAACCATGGAAGACTTAGAAGGGAAGTGTTCCACTCATTCACTCAAGTGTTTAGGATAAAATGAGATCACACAAGTATTTCAGAGTGCAATATGTGTAGCGGAAGATTTTGTGTATGCAACAGAAGTAAATGCAGTCACAAGCACAAGTTCGTTTAAATACGGGAGAATCAGTTTTGTGTTCTGTCAGTTTAAGCTTAAGACTCTGTTCCGTCTTATGTCAGTTTCAAATGGCTTGCTTCTCTTCTTGCTAGGTATAGAGTCAAGCATCGAGTTATTACCCCGTATCACCCTCAAGGGAACGGGCTGACAGAGTTGTCCAACTGCAAAATTAAGAAGATATTGGAAAAGACGGTGAAGAAAAGAAAAGATTGGGCTGTGAAGCTCGACGATGTATTATGGGCATACCGCACCGCATAAAAAATGCCCATTGGGACGTCCCCATACCAGCTTGCTTTTGGGAAATTCTGTCATCTCCCTGTAGAGATGGAGCACAAGTCTTGGAGAGCAGTGAAAGAGTTGAATTTGGATTGGAAGATGGCCGTAGCGGATCGTGCTTTGGCGCCAAACGAGTTGGAAGACTTTAGGGATAAGGCATACGAGAACAACGTCAAATACAAGACGCGTGCTAAGAGGCTCCACGATAGGGGGATTCGCAAGCATGTTTTCAATTCGGACGACAAAGTTCTTCTCTTCAAATCCTGGCTTCGATTCATGCTCGGAAAGCTACAATCAAAGTGGGTTGGCCCGTACACTGTAGTCTGCCAATTTCCGAACGGCGTGGTGGAATTGGCTGATCAAGATGGCAAGCCTTTCAAGGTCAACGAGCATATACTTAAATCGTACTACACCCCACTTCTAATTTGTGTTGTGGAGATGTAGTATTTAAATCGTGCATGAAAGTACAGGTATTGTCGAGCTAGCGACATAAAACAAAGCACTTGTTGGGAGTAACCCAACGAGTTACTATTTATCTTGCTTTATTATTTTTGTTTAGTCCAGTCTAGTAAATAGGAATTAGAGTTTTAGCAGTTAATTTTGAGTTTTCAGATTTAATTTTCAGTCTGTTCAGGTCTGCGTCCATCAACACAGAAGTTGTGTCGATTGACGTTACTTTTTGGTCCGCATCAGTCGACGCCACATCCACGTCGATCGACGCAAAAATCCAAATAATATAAAAAAATTTGAAAAATAGGTTCGTGTTGATCGATGCACGGGATTCAGAGACGTAGCAAGTAAGTTTTAAAACCCAGTTTTTTTCATCTTTTCAACACAAAACACACATGCACGCACGCTTTGCCCAACCCAAGCCCCCAACTTCTAAAAATTTCCTCCATAACTCGCCACTACAATTCAAGGTATGTATCCTAGACTCTTCCCCTTCGATTATTTTATGATTTTTTAAGAACTTGAGCCTGATTTGGATGAATTTGGACCATGGTGCCCTTGTTTCAATTTTTGCTTGTATTGTCGAATTCTTTGCAACTCTTGCTTTACTGCTCGAAATGGGTCGTAGTTATAGTCGATTTATTCTTAGTACGAAGTTTTTAGTCATGGAATTGATAATGTTGATTCTAGCATGTTTTAGAATTATCCTATTTTGAGGGTTTTCTTACTTGCACATGTTTTAGTTGAAATTGTTTCGATTGGGGATGCGTTATGCTTGAAATGAAGTGTGGATTGAGTAATGGTTGAGTCAATTTTACATGGTTATATACAACATGGAGTTAATTGCGATATTTTTGTGTTGGTGCTTGGGAAATTTGGTGAAGTAACCTGAATATATGTTGACATTTTTCCTTTTATCCCTGCAGCTAAAAATGACTTTCCGGCCAACTTTCGCCAACCCGGAAGCAGAGGAACCATACTAGAAATTTTGTTGTCCGAACTTTAGAGTCAAATAGACTCTATATACATGCCCAGAGACAATGAACCTGCTTGGGATTTGGGCTGACGTTGAGGCCCTTCTGGAAGGAGCCGGATGGGGCACTTGGATGATAGAGCGGTGGCCCACATATCCATCGCTTGTTCTGGAGTTATTTGCTTCACTTCAGGTTTATGAAGTCCAACCAGAATCCGAGCCGACAACCATCTCTTTCCAGCTCCCGAATCAACCTTATCAGCTTCCGAGGGACAAGTTGGATGGTCTGTGGGAAGTCCCAAAGGACATCATCAACTTCCTTCCTGCGAGTTTCAACATAGTCCGTTTTTGGCAACAGATCGCGGCTAAAGAGGAGGAGATTGTGCATGAGTTTGACACAGGAGGCATGAAAGCCTCGTCCATTGACAACCCTCGTCCATTGTGCTGGTCTTTGCAGATTTCCAATGGGGACAAATTTCCACTCTCGCAGCCAGAGCTCACGCACGTCACAGATTATCACTTCCGTGATAATTGGTTGATGAGTGCCCCGGCCCACATGCAGCAGATGGTTGGAACCCGTGGGGGAGCTGGCACCTCTTGACTCCATCACCGACTGCCGATACAGTCGGACCAGAGACCGCCAGAGTCCCCCCCATCAGACGACATGGGAGATGAGGCAGCCGAGGAGGAGGAGTGCGATGGAGGAGCAGATGAGATTCCAGGCTGGACAAGTGGAGCCTTGTCCAGTCACTTTGCGGGAGAGTCTTCCTCTTCCAAGGTAGATCTGGATATGATCTACCAGTTCATGCAGCAGAAGGCTGCCATGCAGGCGGCAGAGCGCACCCAGCAGGCTGCATTTTGCTGGCATGTGACCACGAGGCTCGACTCCCTCGACGGTCAGATGCAGCGCCTTTTCTTGAACACCCAGCCTGAATCCGTCTACTTCTGCTACCAATGTGAGCGCCAGAACTGCCGTCGGAGGCTCATTGTTTTGCCATCCATCGATGTGGAGATGGAGGATCCCCTGGAGGAAGATTGAGGTACCGTTTCTCTTTTCCTATCTAACTTTCAAACTTGTCCACTCCTTTGAGTGAAACAAGTTTGGGGGATGAGGATCAGAAAAGGGAAATGCTTTTATTTTTATTTATTTACTATTTTTTGTTTTATTTTGTTTATTTTAGTTAGTTTGCACCATCACCATCGTTGTTCTTTTGCTTCAATGTGAACAGTTCCTCTCTGCAAGGTGATAAGCTCATTATTTTACTCACTTATCTATATTATTTTCTACTATTTTATGTAGTTTTATTGATTTTATATATATATTTTATGCATGAGTGTATATTAGGTGGTTTTATGTGTGCTTCGGTATGTTTTCACAGGTTTTAGGCCAAATTCACCGGAAAACCGTTCTGAAAGCAGTGACGTGCAAGAGTAGCAGTGAAGTTGTTTTATGCATGAGGAATTTGGGCTATAGGCACATGGCAATGGATAGAGCTACGAGTTAGCCTTCCAACGCAACTAGAATTGGGTCAATCGGAGTTCGGGAGAGGAAGTTATGGCCAAAATCGTAAGATTGTGCAGAAAGATGCCGAAGATAGAGCCACGTCAATCGACACACTTCCCGCGTCGATCGACACGAGTCTGCTGGCACGAAAATTCAATCAAAATTGGATGTAATCATATCTTTAGCCCTAGATTTGATAGGATACACATCCACCTCTATAAATAGCCTAGTAAATTCAACTCTTTGGAGACCCCCTTCATATTTTTAGATCTCTTTTCATATTTTCATTCTGCAATTTAGTTTTTAGAATTTTGAGACTTGGGAACCAAGAAAACCTTTTATTTTCTAGTAAGTTCTTTATGTTTATGCAATTTAATATGTTTTCTTTTGGATTTCTATCCGTGATGAATGGCTAGAAACCCTAGCGGGTTCTAGGATTGATATTATTATGGATGCATGTTAGGATTAATTAATTAGGTTCATGATTCCTATGTGTATTTTATAATTCTAGATTAATTTAAGGACCGAAAGGTGAAGATTGGTTTAGATGTCTAGCTATTGATAGATGGACCGAAAGGTGAATATTGATAGTGGGATTAGGAATGCATGATACACACTATACTATCCAATGAGATGTATTAGACTGTAGGAATTGAACTGGTTTGCTTATCAGATTGACTAATTTGGTGTTCTTGAGACCGAGCGGAGATATTTACTAAATAGCAATCTAGGTTATATTTGCCCAACCAAGGAAATATAGCATTATTGCAGTATTCCACCTATTAAATTAATTGGTTCTTACATGTTATCCATAATAATAAGAATTCTTCCCTAGAATATGTGCCTCTTTAAATTTGATTACAAAACCTCTTTAATTTCCCGTATTGTTCTCTTTACTTTTATGAAACCAAATTCTATTTCCTATTCACTCAACCAAAAGATTTTAGAACCATAATTAGGTCATAGGATAATTTCCCCATACAATTCCCCTGGATTCGATAACCTTAGGATTTACAAATTTATTTGACCACTATATTTGCAATTAATCTGGTAGAAATATCAGTGATCGAATTGGCGTCGTTGCTGGGGAATTGTTAGATTTTATGTTGTGACTAGATCGTTCTAGGATTTGCTGGATTGAGTTTTATTTTTCTGTATGTGCGCGTGTGTGGTTTTTTGTGTCTACATCCTGCATCGATCGATGCAAGATTGATGCCCACCTTGCATCGATCGATGCCCACCACTCTCTTGCATCGATTGACGTAGAATCCACATCGATCGACGCTGAACTGATATCTACCTACTTTCTGCGCAGGTGTATGAACACGTGAGCTAAAGGAAAAACACTCGAGGCTTTTGTCCGTGAAATTGAAGCAACCTGTAGGAAAATCAAAAAGAAAGGAAAAGACAAACAACGAGAGATGGTAGAGAATCCTGAAGCACCTCTGCAAGATTTGACTCCCGATGAGCAGAGGCAATTTGTGAATGAAGTACAACAACTGAGAGCACAACTACAAGCAGCCCAGGCTACCCACACAGAACAAGCTGCAAGACTGGCAGAGCTGTACAACAGGCAGATTGTGGTTCCGCAAAGGTCCATCTTGGATTGATTTCTTCCACAGCAAGCGGAGGCCGGATTCAGAGTTGACATCGATGCCAACAACTTTGAGCTACGCACAGGCCTTATTCAAATGGTGTAACAAAATCAGTTTGCGGGGAGAGCTGTTGAAGATCCATATGCCCACCTCAACCAGTTTACTGAGGTGTGCGACACTTTGAAGCAGAACGGAGTTACCCAAGATGTAATCAGAATGAAAGTGTTCTCGCTCTCACTCAGAGACGAGGCACGATCTTGGTTTGCTGGATGGGTTAAGAGTTTGATAGGGACATGGGAGGAACTTCGATCAGAATTCCTCGCCAACTACTTCCCGCTGAGCCTACTGCTGAAGAGGAAAGCTGCTAACACTCATTTTAAATAAATGTATGATGAATCACTACATGAGGCCTGGAAAAGGTACAAGGAGCTCTTGCGGCTCTGTCTTGGGCATGAGATTGATTTAGAGATGCAGGTCTATCATTTCTACAAAGGCCTGACTCGACACATGAAGGAGTTGGTTGATGCATCTGCTGGTGGAATCCTCATGAAGAAGAGTGGAGCCGAGGGAATGAGACTCCTGGCAGATATGGCTCCGAATAGCCATCAGTGGCCGACCGAGAGGTAGCTACCAGTCAAAGCAGTCGAGACAAGTCAGAATTCAACGTGGTTGCTGAAGTGAAAAAGCTCCGGGAAGACATTGTAAAATTGGAAGTAGCAAAAGCCACAACTACCACTACAGCAGGGCCAAACATGGCCATAGTACCCGTGGAGGCTGACTACATCAATCGGGGGCGAGCAATTCATCTGGAGCTTCTGGAGCAGAAGTACACTATATTGGAGGTGGTTATTAGAATAACTACCGAGGAGGCAATCAGGGGTATCACTACAACCACGGGAGAACTCACCCTGATTTTTTATATTCTAACCACTCTACAGCAGAGCACCCTCCGCCCGGTTTTGATTTAGGTACTGGAGGAGAGATTGTGGAATGAAAGAAGTATGTACTGGAGGAGACGCTCGAGAAATTCATCAAGGGCTCTGATAATCGGTTTGGGAAAGTAGAAACCGAAGTGAAGGGGATAGCCAACCACATGCAGTTGATGACAAAACATCTTCAGATTTTGGACACCCAGCTGAGCCAAATCGCCACTACTCTCATCAATCAGCATAAGCCATGACAGTTTCCAAGTACAACAGAGGTGAACCCGGCAAAGGAAAAGTCAGTGGACGCCATTAATCTGAGGTTTGGGACGAGCTACAAGGGTCCCGAGATGGCTGTGAATGACTTTGGAGGCGAAAAGAAGCAAAACTGTGCAAGAGATGGAGCCACGTCGATAAAAAACAATCTGCATTGATCGACACCGAGTATAGGTTGTCGAGCGAGGAAGAAGAGAGCTCAAAAACAAAGATGTCAACCGATTGATGCACGTCGATTAACGCTACACCCTGCATCGATCGACGCACACACAGGACGTCGATCGACACCAAAGCCCGGTCCCGACGAAAATCTAGGGCAGCAGTCTAAAGATCAACCCCCTCCTATGTTGTTCCCTCAGCGGTTCACGAAGCAGAAGGAGGACTCGAAGTTCTCCAGATTTGTGGATAATTTGAAGAAGGTCAGCATCAACATCCCGCTGATCGAAGCACTGAAGGAGATCTCGGGGTACATGAAGTACCTCCAGAAATTGATTAGTGGAAAGAAGAAATTTGTGGAGAACGAGACCGTGAAGATCCACGAGCAGTGCAGTCTGCTACATCAAAAGCAGGTGCCCATCAAGAGAAGCAATCCTGGATGCTTCTCTATTCCGGTTGAGATTTTGAGACACACGTTCGAGAGAGTACTATGTGATACTGGGGGCCAGTATCAACCTGATGCCGTACTCTATCTACAAGCATCTCAACATCGGAGATATGAGGCCCACAACGATCACCCAGCAGATGGTGGACAAGTCTGTCAAGACGATCACCCAGCAGATGGTGGACAAGTCTGTGTCCCGCGCGAAAGGAATACTAGAGGATGTTCTCATTCACGTGGCCCGTCTCATTTTTCCCGTAGATTTTTGTGGTGCACGAGATGAAGGAGGACGAGAACATGCTCATGATCCTAGGGTGTGAGTTTCTCGACACTAGCGCCGCTCTCATTGACTATCGAGGCGGCGAGATCACACTCCGAGCAAACGACGAGAAGATCACCTTTGTGATCAACAAGAGCAAGAAGAAGGCGGAGTGCAATCGAATCTCCACTACTGAAGAAGGAGATGAATCCGAGGAGGAGAAACCAGCTGCCGTTGAGTGGGAGCGAGGAAACGGAGGAATGAAAGTGTTAATTACGCCACATTTTTCTGCACTCACCACCATTGTCAAAGACCGGAAGGTTTACATGGTGGATGCCAAAGGTCGGCGAGTCTGGACCCGACCTCCCTGGCAGTGATTTGAGGTATCGTCGAGGTGCGACTTTAAATCAAGCACTTGTAGGAAGGTAACCCAACCTTTTACGTGTTTTCTTTTCAATTTTTATTTTTATTTCTAATTTCTATTGTTGTTGCACTAACAGTTGTTTTGCAGTCTAAAAAAATAAAATAAAATAAAAATATAATAATTATAATATGGGAGTACAACTCGACATCCATCGACGTAGCCTGACGTCGATCGACGCCGATCAGCCGGCCGACGGGATACACTTGATCCGAGGAGAGGGTCACAAGAAGGCTTCACATGAATCGACGCCATCCAACATCGATCGACGCGAAGTGCCAACAACCACTATTTCATGTCGTGCAATTTTGAAGACTCCGGAGGGGATAAAAAGTTGATGTTTGAGATCAACTACCAGGTATCGTTCCCTCTTTTGTCTGATTTTCAAACTTATTCGACTCTTCGAGTTGGAAATAAGTTTGGGTGATGTGGACAAGAGATGGAACATTTTATCTTTTATTTATTCTGCTTTCCTCCATTGATTTTTTTGTTTTATGCTATTTTGTGGGAAATTTTTTTGAGTTTTGATATAACCCGAATGAGATTGTGAGATTAGAATTGATTTAGGGTTGAGTTTGAATTGATTTTGATTGTGATTAGATGCCTATGAATGTAGAATACCGCATGACAGGATTGATTTGACACTTTCACTTGCATGCCGATTGAGCTAATTTGAAATTGACTGTGGAAGAAAATTATAAACCCTTGTGTGAGATTTTGAGCCTTATTTCGTTTGATGTGAGATTCACATGTGTGTTTTTATTTCTCTAGAACTTGCCTATTATTTATGTTGAGACCGCATCGTGTACACAAGTTTAGGAAATGATCTTAGGTCATCTTTGATAGCCCAATTCCCTAAACACTGTCCCTTTACATTAAATTTTCCCTAGTTAGCCACTTTTGAGCCTATACAAAATTTTTCTTTCCTTGTCTATGAGATTAAGAAGAAGTATTGGTTTCTCTCATGTCTTGAGTTGGGGTATATGGGGTGGAATGACTGTGAGATGGAGATAAGAAAATATATATTAGTGGTGAAAAGATGTGTGAAAAAGAAGCTCAAAGAAATAATTAGAATTCTCATAAGCTCTCTGAAAAGAAAAGAATACAAAATTATGTAAAGAGCATAAGAGATTCAAAATCAGCTAGAAGAAAGTTGTGTGTCGTTGATATATTTGAGGAGATGAGGTGGATGATGATTGAGAGTGGTTGTAGTTTGTTGAGTTTGCCACTTAATGGATTTTACTCACTTGACCATATTTCCCTACCTTATTAGAAAAAGCCTACATTACAACCTATTGAAAGTCCTTTTTAATTCTAAACTTGTGTGCACATTCTAGCAGTGGAGATATTAGAAAATTTCCAAGCCTATGTTAGAAATTTCTTCATACATGTTATTGAGTGCTTTCATCTATACATTAGACACTTGAGAGTTGAGTGATACACGTCCTGTGAGTTCTTCCACAATTGATGGATTTCGGTCTCTGTCGAATTGCTTGTGTGAAGTGGATTTTTGACCCTTGATTGTGATGCATCTTGTGAGGAATTGCACTTTAATCGTATGATCTTTTGATTTCTTTCTTGCCTATTGATTGAGGACAATAAAACGTTCAAGTTTGGGGGGGTTTGATAAGCTCATTATTTTACTCGCTTATCTATATTATTTTCTACTACTTTATGTAGTTTTATTAAGTTTATATATATATATATATATATATATATGATGCATGAGTCTATATTAGGTGGTGTTATGCGTGCTTTGGTATGTTTTCACAGGTTTTAGGCCAAATTCACCGGAAAACAATTCCGAAAGCAGTGACGTGCAAGAATAGCAGTGAAGTGTTCTTCCACATGAGGAATTCGGGCTATTGGCGATGGCAACTGATAGAGCTACGAGTTAGTTTTCCAATGAAACTGGAATCGGGTCAATCGGAGTTCGGGAGAGGAAGTTATGGCCAAAACTATGAGACCGCGCAGAAGGACGCCGAAGATAGAGCCACGTCGATTGACGCACTTCCTGCGTCGATCGACGCAAGTCTCCTGGCGCTGAAATTCAATCAAAATTGGATTTTATCATATCTTTAGCCCTAAATTTAATAGGATACACATCCACCTCTATAAATAGCCTAGTAAATTCGACTTTTTGGAGACCCCCTTCATATTTTTCAGATCACTTTTCATATTTTCTTTCTGCAATTTAGTTTTTAGAGTTTTGAGACTTGGGAACCAAGAAACCCTTTTGTTTTCTAGTAAGTTCTTTATGTTTATGCAACTTAATATGTTTTCTTTTGGATTTCTATCTGCGATGAGTGGCTAGAAACCCTAGCGGGTTCTAGGGTTGATATTATTATGGATGCATGTTAGGATTAATTAATTAGGTTCATGATTCCTGTGTTTATTTTATAATTCAAGATTAATTCAAGGACCGAAAGGTGAAGATTGGTTTAGATGTCTAGCTATTGATAGAAGGACCGAAATGTGAATATTGATAGTGGGATTAGGAATGCATGATACACTCTATACTGTCCAATGAGATGTATTAGACTGTAGGAATTGAACTGATTTTCTTATCAGATGACTAATTTGGTGTTCTTAAGACCGAGCGGAGATAGTCACTAATTAGTAATCTAGGTTATATTTGCCCAACCAAGGAAATATTGCATTATTGCAGTATTCCACCTATTAAATTAATTGGTTCTTACATGTTATCCATAATAAGAATTCTTCCCTAGAATCTGTGCCTCTTTAAATTTGATTACAAAACCTCTTTAATTTCCCGTATTGTTCTCTTTACTTTTATAAAACCAAATCCTATTTTCTATTCACTCAAACAATAGATTTTAGAACCATAATTAGTACATAAGGTAATTTCCCCATACAATTCCCCTGGATTCGATAACATTAGGGTTTACAAATTTATTTGACCACTATATTTGCTATTAATATGGTAGAAATATCAGTGATCACAAGGCTTTTCACTCAAATTAGTATTTTGAATTCTTGATTTCTGGTACTAGTTCTGATCTGTAGAGTCTTGAGAATTGTTTTAGGAGCTTTTGAACATAGGACAGTCAAAATTATTTTGATTATGTTGGTGTTGTAAATATGACTCATCCTCCCTTAAATAGGAATAGTTGATTTATAATTGAGATATTTGCTGATTGAGAATGAAAATCTATGTGATAAAGTAGCCAATGATAGGAGCTATTTTCTTGATGAGTTGATTTTTGAAGTATGAATTCTTGCATGATACGGTTCAAATTGTGTAATTGTTGAGGAGAAACAAAAGTTTTAACCCTGTGTGATTATTTGAGCCTCTTTTTCGTTTGATGAGTGACAAAGTTTTTAGAATTACTTCCTAGAATTTGACAGATTTCTCTCTTGAGGTTGCATTAAGTGTGGTAATAGGGTGAAAATGATTTTAGGCATGTTCTTTCGTATCCCATCTCCCATACACTAACCTTTAGTTTCCACTTGTAGCCCATTTGAGCCTTAAATGAATTTTCTTTGATTAGAAGGGTTGATGAATGAGAGGATTTTGATTTATTGGAAAGTGTGGATTGTGGGATGTTGATGCATGTCCATGTGCTAAAATAAGGGTTCCCGTGGGTAAAATAAGAAAAAAGTGAACATGAATAGAAAAAGAAAAATTCACATGCTAATATAGTTGTGAGTTCACAAAAGGTTAGGATAAGTTCTAAGGGACCCTAAAAATTTTTGTGAGAAAAGGAAGAAAAACAAGATAGTGTACAAGAGAAGAATTATGTGGTTATGGCATGTTTGGGTTTTTTGAGTTTTTATTGTAATATTTTGAGTCACTTAACCATATATATCACACCTTTTAGGTAAGCCACATTACAACCAAAATGAGACCTATCTGATTCTTTGAAAAGCCACACTAACTAGCAGTGGAGAGATGAGAAACTTGTCAAACTTATGGTGAGGTAAACTAAAACCTTGAGTGAGTGAAACACAAACCCTTTACTTTTTGAGCAATGAGTGCAAACACTGCCCTGTGAGGTTCCTCCTCAATGATTTAAAATTTCAAATTTTTTCTGGATTGCATAATTTATGTGAATGGGTGATACTTGGATAGTAAAAGAAGCTTGTGAGGCATTGCACACCTGTATCTGCATGAGATTTGATTTCTTATCTGTGAATTGATCGTGGACGATCAATTTTTTAAGTTTGGGGAAGTTGATAAGTTAGTATTTTTACCAACTTATCCATTAGTTCTTTGACTCTTTGGTTGATGTTAGAGTAGTTTCATATGTTTTATTGTGCATGAAATGGCTTTGGTGCTTGTAATGTCGTGGTTGATGAATTATGCAAGTTTTTGAGTTGGAAATAATGAAGAAATCGAAGATTCTCGGATTCCAGACCTGCGTCGATCGACACCGGAGGGGCACGATCGACGCAGCTTACTTGAAGGAACGATCGACGGAAGGATCGACGCAGAACCGCGGAGGCCAAGTCCACGTTGATCGATGCACAACTCGCATCGATCGACGCTGTCCGTTCAAGTGCGTCGATCGACGCAAGTTCCTCATCGATTGGCGTGGATCCGGGAAATCCAAATCCACTCCTATCTGGAAGATTTAGATATATCTAATCCAAGATAATGTATGATATATATATATATCACCATTATATAAAGCGATGTAAATTCGATTTTTAGGTGTGTAGAATTTCAGAGTTCAAGTTTTTAGAGATTTCAAGTAGTTTTTATGTTTTATGATTGAAGACAGATTTTTGTGGGAAGACTTGTACACTAGTTTTTGTGCAATTCATGTTTTTCTTTATCTTTGATGAGTTTTGTCATGAATATGTGTAACTAAACTTCTTCTTAGATTCTAGGGTTTCGAACTATCAAGTATGCATATTTGAATAATTGAATTAATTTTCCGTTCCCATCGTAGTTTGTGAATTCTGATCAGACCTCAAATAGGTGTTCCTCCTATTTGGATAAGTTTGCTTCTCATAAAAATTATGAGCAGGGAACCTCGGATTTCTAGGTTCTGGAAAAGATACAAATTTTTTTCGAAAGTCAGTTCTGTTTGATAAAGTGGGTTTCCCTACATAAGGAACAATCTGCTTCACCCACTTGTTAGGCCTGTCAGTCTTAATCTCAGGTTTATTTGGTCTTTTTAAGCTTGGTTTTGAAGCTTAGTTCGGAGACTAACTTTTTCCCTTTGCCCTAATTTACCAACATGGGGTCCTTGTCAGTATAGACTATCCCTTTGCCTAGCAACCTGGCTTCTGAACTGAAATCCCTATTAAAGTGATAATTTTAGAATCTACTAATTTCAGGAGTTGATATGGGATTGTTCAAAGTATTTTCTAAAAAACCTAGTCCTGATTTGTCAGAAGGATCTCTCTGAATATTCAAAACTTCTGAAACCTTGCTAGTGCTAGAGTAAAGTGAACAAATTAGTTTATGATTACTAGCAACCTTTAATCTTAAAGAATCACATTCTTCAGAGACATTTTGAAAGTTTTTAAGTAAGGCTTCCTCTTTTAGTTTGATCAGTTCCTCTCTTAGTGACTTTGATTTCTCAATTTCATCGGTCAAGGCAGAAATCTGAACTTTTAGAGAGGTGTTTTCGCTAATTATGTCATCTTTTAATTCATGAATTTTTTTGAATTCTTTTGAAATATTTTCAAGGGATACATCATCCGATCTGAACAATTTGATTCACTATCTTCAAGTATACTAACTGAAAAGGAACTAGAAGGAAGTTCATAGTCTGTTACCTAGTTCTCAGTTTCAGTTTCTGAGGCATTGTCTGTAGTAAAAATGAAGCATGGTAGAGTTTCCTCCTCCGACACATTTTCTGATGTGTAATAGTCGTCCTCTGTCTCAGAAATATCTGATTCTTTGATTCTAGAGAACATTGCTTTTGTAATGGTTTTGGTAACTTTTGTGATCTTCTCTTCCTTTGCTCTCATGTCCACGTTCTTTAGCTTGATGTGTGACTTCTCTTCCAACATGTTGAACTTCTCAGTTGAGTATTTTTGAAGCTTTTTGATGTTTATCATCTTCTCGAACTTAAGCTGGATCAACAGAGAAGAGACAAGTGCAAGGAAAATATGGATCCGGTCCTAAGTGACTTAACACAACCTTGGTCTGTAGGAACCTTGGCGCATGATAGCACTTGTTGGTCCCAAACTCAAAGTGCAAACCTAATGTGCAGTGGAAGGTTTGCAAGTCAAGTTTGCAACGCAACGAAAGATAATTAAGTGTGCACTTGTTCTCCTAAGCTGACTGAGACTCAACTTAGGTTTTGAAATATAAGTTTAAGCTCGAATAATTATTGAGTTTCACAGTTATACACTTCAGTACTTGGACAAGTATTGAAGGTTTTAAAGTTAGTTTGAGAAACTTAAATGTAAAGAAAGCTTAAAATAAAGCACGTAAAAGACACACGATTTTTATAATGGTTCTGAATCAAAGTCCTACGTCCACTCTTCAGACACTTGGTCTGAAAAATCCTCTAAGTTGATTACAAGCCTCCTTACGATCTATGCACAACCCGCTAGCACCTCCGTCCTTCGGCCTGATGTGGTCACTCGCCTAGGAATTCCTTGTATACTTAGTCTTCGGGTTGAAGTGAGGATGCACCCCACAACCTTCTTCCAGGTGGTCGGATGTTTACTATTCTTCCCAGAACTCGGTTGTTGGCATACACCCATGAGAATCAGATCCCTGAGTAGGAACTGACTGCTGTGAGTATAACTTAAGGTAAGTTATTTTCACCAACAGTGTAGCTAAATCTTTGGAAGCTTAGCCTCATGCTATAAAACCTTAAGCATGGAAGATTAACTTGAGTCAGGGACTCAAGTCTCGTGAACAGAGTCACGGAGTAAGCTTTGATGGCAAAGAGTGAGAGCAACAATTACAGTGAATGAAGATCGTCAAAGAGTGTATCTTCGTAACTTTTTGTCTGTCAAGGTTGACTTCTATTTATAGGAGAACATTTGACCATTTTAAATATCTGCCAGTTGGATACTTCAACTAGTTGTTAGAGACATATAAATGTCCCTAATCATAGACCATACTTTGGTAGGTGTGATCAGCCTGCTCTCTGTCGCGTCAGTGTACTTTCCACTAACTTTGTGTCGGAGACAGTTTCAGTACGAGAAATCCAAGTTTCAGATATCCTCATACTGACTCTTGTTTGAGTAAGAGTGAGTCGTAGTCTGACTCAGCTTTTGACTTAGCTCATACTTTAAAGGTAGATGCTCCTGTACTGACTTCCCAAAGTGATATGTGTGTAATTTGTGCTATTTTTAGAGTGTTTAATTGAATGATTTGATGTGGATTAAGTGCACAAATCACACACATATCTTTTCTTTTTATTGACTTATCTTCACATGATGTTCGAGAGATGTTTTGAGTGTGCAGGGCATGAAACGAGCAAGAAATTCGAGTTTTGGAGCAAAATTTGGCTAAGGAGCTGAGCCATTACGTTCGGGACAGACCTGTCCCATCCAGGACGGAACCTAGGGCTTGAAAAATAAAAATTTGAAGCATGTCCTATTCGGGACAGGCCTGTCCCGTTCGGGACCAGCGTTCAGTAGGCTTCAATCTCGCTCGGAACTCAAAAAGCTGGCGTGAATTTGTGGTGAATTGGTAATTCGAAGCCTATCCCACTCGGGATGGCTCTGTCCCGCTGGGGACCAATCAGGATTTTCGTAACAACTTAATTCTTATCCTGCTCGGGATGAAGGTATTCAAAGGAGGTCCCGCTCGGGACCGAATTATTGAGGCTGCGGATTTTTCAACTTTAAAAGGCCAAGGGAGGTCACAAAACAAGGGTTCCACTTTTAAATCCCTAAAGAGAGAAAGACACCAGAAGAAGCGAAACTCACGATCTCAAGGCTGGGAATTGAAGGTTGAAGGAAGGAATTAAAACTAGAATTGAGGATTCATCCTTAAAGCCTAAGAATTCTTGTTTTCCCTTCTCTTCTATGTTTCATTTTGGGATATTGATGCTTTTCATTATATTCATGAGTAGCTAAACTCATTGTTGAGGATTTGGATGTGATTGGGAATGATTTTGAATATTGTTTGGATTTGAGTAATAGAATTTCCAAAGGTTTGTTTATTATTGTGGTTATGACTTTGCATTCCTTGCATGTTTGATCACCATGTGTTGGAAATAATGCCTCAATGAACTAAATTAATAGGTTTGTTAATTAGAGGGGATTGCAATAGTAATTGGGTGCCGTTTCACTTAGAAGATAGGTGATTCGATATCAAGGTCATTAATTCTTGAGCTATTGGGAGTTAATTGAAATCAATAAACTTAGACTTAGGTTGAGATTGAGATTAATCTACGGTTATTGCACCGGTACTAAGGGTAACAACTAAAGTCAGTGAATTGACCCAAACCATTTTATGGAAATTGTTTTGTAGAGTTAACAAGTCCAAACGTATTCTTAATCTACCCAAATCCATCATATGTTCCTCAACTATTCTCTCTTTGGTAATCTTACGTTAGTCATTTGGTATTTTATTTAGTTGCTTGCATTAATCTTAGAATTTTAGGTAGTTTACAATTGAACATTCAAAGTCATTTTATCGCGTCTAGATATTTAAGTTCATAAATCAATACCTTTTACTCAAAACAACGGGCGAGTTGAGTCTTCGTGTTTGATAATTTTTACTTGATAAAAAATACTGCATTAAGTTTTGGCACCGTTGTCGGGGACTCAAAGTGTAGGTCGTTGTTTGATATTAGGGGATTTAAAGCTTGGTAGTCTAGATTTATTATAGTGTTACTTAATTTTAATTTTTATTGGTACAGATTGTGCATGATTACAGGAGCCAAAGCGAAGAAAATACGAGAACAGGCAGCACAAGTAGCATTAAAGGAAGACATGGCTGAGGAAGATCAAAGGAACGACAGATAGTTGATTGAGAATCTGCAGGGGCAGCTGGAAGAAGTCCGAAACCAAGTTAACAACAATACTAAGGAACGGGATCGAAGGGAAGAGAGGAGAATTCCTCTTCAAAATCTATTCCGACCTCAGAGAGGAGAATCTACTGATGGATTCAATATGCGGACAGATGCTACTCACTTTGAGATCAAACCCCAGCTTGCTCAGATGGTACAGAGGAATCAGTTCGGGGGGAAACCTGGCAAAGATCCGAATGGGCATATCACACAGTTTTTGGAGGTAGCAGACATGATAAAATCAACTAAGTCCAGCATGACCAGGTCAGGATGTATCTTTTCACTTTTTCCCTGAAGGATGAGGATAAGGCTTGGTTGGTGGGGCTGAATAAAACTGAGATACGCACATGGGAGGATCTGAAAGAGAATTTTTTGCTGAAGTATTTCCCACCGGGCCTGAAACTAAAAGGGAAGGCAGAAATTCAGTTATTCAGCCAACAATATGACGAGCCACTATACGAGGCATTGGATAGATTTTGGGAGATGCTGAGGAAATGTCCAAAACATGGGATGTCTGATGCCCAAATCATTTGCCACTTATAAGCTGGAGTAGAGAATGACACACAACTCTTGTTGGACAATACTGGTGGAGGAGATTTCCTTGATCTAGAGGAAGACGAAGCCATGAAGGCAATCGAAAGGCCGACCGAAAATAGTTACAAGTGGCCAAAGAAAGAAGAGATTATCGGGTTGTGAAGAGTGTGGCTGCGACAAAAGATCAGGATGAGATGAAGGAGAAAATGCCTTCTCTGGAAACAAAAATGGATCTCCTTCTCTTGGATCAAGCTCAACAGCAACAACAGCAAATGGGGAATTCCTCAAGAGGAGGAACTCTGATTCCGAATCAGTATGGTGAAATGGGATAATTGGATGCCCAGTCAATTGATGATGTGAATTTCATTGGCAGAGGAAACTATGGGAATTACCGAAGGCCGTACTATCAGCATGATAATCCTCCATATCATCCCAATAACCGATTCCACCCAAATCTGTCTTATGGGAATCCGAACAATGCTATGAATCCACCTCCTGGATTTGAGCAGCGAGGGGAATGATCGAATCAAGTGAATGGGGGTGATAACATGAGGAAGCAACATGTGCAACAGGAAAGAAGAGCACAAAGCTCGAGAGAAGAAGAGTTTGAGAAGAAATTTGATAAATACGACAGTATGCTGACAGAGATGCAAAATCTAATCTCGACCATTGCTAAGCATGTGAGTGGGAATCATAAACGGGGGCAGTTTCCCAGTGATACTGAAACCAACCCGAAGAAGAATTGCGGTGCTATAACCACGAGAAGTTGTAGATCGTATAACGAGCCCAGTAACCCCACGTCGGGTGAAGAGAAGAAGGGGTTCCAGGATAAGGTTTCAGAAGAGGAAGAGATTGAAGAGGAAGTGACTCCCCAGCTAGTCAAAACACAAAAGGGGAGCACATCCGAGGAAATTTCCAAAGGGAGCAACCTACCCTTTCCTCAGATATTTGCAAAGAATAGGTTGAGCAAGCAGTTTGCAAGGTTTTTAGACCATTTGAAAAAGGTGCAGATCAACCTGCCATTGCTGGAAGTTTTGCAAGATATTCCAGGGTATGCCAAATTCCTGAAGGAATTGGTGATACAAAGAAGGAAGTTTGGGGGTATTCGAGACTGTGAACTTATTTGAAGAGTGCATTGCGGTGATCCAGCGAAAAATGCCTTTCAAGAGGCAAGATTCGGGGAGCTTCACAATTTCTTGTGTCATTGGTAGATTGGAGTTTGGCCATGCACTGTGTGATTCGGGTGCGAGCATTAATCTGATGTCGCTATCTATTTTCAATAGACTGCAGCTTGGGGAGATCAAACCGACCACCATTACTCTCCAAATGGCGGATCGCTCTTTATCATATCCGAAGGGAATTGTAGAAGACGTTTTGGTCTAAGTTAATGATTTTATATTCCCTGCGGATTTTGTGATTCTCGATATGGAGGAAGATAAGAATGTGCCATTGATTCTTGGGAGACCATTCTTGGCTACTGAAGGAGCATTGATTGATGTGAGGGAGGGAGAGCTGACTCTCTGCTTCAATGACCAAAAACTTTCATTCTCCATATCAGATTCGGTGAAGAAACATGAGGACAGATATGACGAGTGCAACAACTTTGAGGTAATATCTATTCCCTTGTCATTTGGTCATGAGAAGAAAGATGCACTAGAAGAGGTTATTCATGATTCCTTGCACTCTAACTTTGATTTTGATGAGCTTTATGAGGCTTGTGATGAGTTGCTAGAAATGGTGAATGCATTGGAAGATACACCAGAGGTCAAACCAAAGCAGGATGCCAAGTTTCTGGAGTTGAGGACTAAGGAGGAAGAGCTGGAGGCTAAATTCAAGAGGGAAAAGAGCAAGAACGAAGCCCCAGTGGTGGAGTTGAAGAAACTGCCAGATATCCTCGAATATATCTTCCTTGGGGAGAATGACACCTATCCAGTTATTGTTGCCTCGGCATTGTCTGCTGTGGAGATTGAAAAGCTTACGAGGGTCCTGAGGATGCACAGATCAGCTATAGGGTGGCAGATTTCTGACATAAGGGGGATCAGCCCGTCTATTGTGATGCATAAAATCATTCTTGAAGAAGGGAGCAAGCCAAACAGACAACCTCAAAGGAGATTGAATCCGAAGATGCAAGAGGTGGTGAAAAAGGAAGTGATGAAGCTGTTGGATAATAATATTATCTCCGAGTGATAGTGAGTGGGTCAGTCCGACTCACATGGTTCCAAAGAAAGGGGGGTTCGAGAAGGTTATCAAGCTAGGAGGCAAAGAAGCGATCGAGAGACCGACTACCGGATGACGTTTCTGCATTGATTATAGGGCTTTAAATAATGCAACTCTTAAAGATCATTTTCCACTTCCCTTTATTGATCAAATGCTTGACCGTCTTGCAGGAAAATCTCATTACTGCTTCTTGGATGGATACTCCGGATACAATCAGATTGTAGTGGCACCTGAAGACCAGCACAAAACAACTTTCACTTGTCCCTACGGGATTTTTGCCTATCGGAGGATGCCCTTTGGGCTGTGCAATGCACCGGCGACATTTCAAAGGTGTATGATGTCCATTTTTCATGGTCTTATTGAAAATATTATGGAAGTCTTTATCGACGATTTCTCTGTTTTTGGCTTGTCTTTTGATGATTGTTTAGAAAATTTAATAACTGTGTTGCAAAGGTGTGAGGAGACTAACCTGGTATTAAATTGGGAAAAATGTCACTTCATGGTTAGAGAGGGAATCGTATTCGGTCATAAGGTCTCTAGTAGGGGGATAGAGGTTGATAAGGCTAAAGTGGTAGAAATTGAACAACTTCCCTTGCCTAAGACAATTAAAGGGGTTAGGAGTTTCTTGGGACATGCTGGGTTTTATAGGAGATTTATTCAGGATTTTTCCAAGATAACCAAACCTTTGTGTATCTTGCTAGAGAAGGATGTCCCTTTTGATTTTAGTGAGGATTGTGTGAAGGCTTTTGAGAGGCCGAAGAAAGCATTAGTAACAGCTCTAGTGTTAGTGACTCCGGATTGGGAGGAGGATTTTGTGTTAATGTGTGATGCTAGTGACTCTGCTGTGGGGGTAGCTCTTGGATAGATTAGGGATAAAATCTTTAGAGTTATTGCCTATGCTTTTGCAAGAGTTTGACATGGAAATTAGAGATAAGAAAGGTTGTGAGAATGTAATAGCAGATCATCTATCTAGGTTAGAATCCAGTTGAGGGTGACAATCAAGATGGCATAATTAAAGAGGAATATCCTGATGAGATAATTATGAGTGTGGCAGTAACTAGTGTTCCATGGTATGCAAATTTTTGTAATTTTTTTGTTGCAGGTATATTGCCTCCGAATTTGGAGCCCTATTAGCGGAAGAAATTTCTGAAGGAGGCCAAGTTCTACTACTGGGAAGAACCGTATCTGTTCCGCAGGTGTGCTGACGGTATTATTTGCAGGTGTGTTCATCAGAGCGAATGGAGAAATATTGTCAAAGAATGTCATCAATCGGTAAGTGGGGGTCACTTTGGTGCAAACCGCACCGCATTGAAGGTATTAGCTTGTGGATTTTATTGGCCTTCTGTTTTTAAAGATTGTGTTGCTATGGTTAGAACTTGTGATAGATGCCAGAGGATGGGGAATATAACCCGAAGGGATGCGATACCCCAAAAGATCTTTATTGAAGTAGACATATTTGATGTTTGGGGCATTGACTTTATGGGTCCTTTTCCACCATCTTTCGGTTACAAGTATATTCTTCTTGCTCTGGATTATGTGTCTCGCTGGGTGGAGGCCATACCCACTGTTACTAATGATTCTCAAGTGGTGCTGAAGTTTTTGCAGGCTTTAGTTGCTCGATTTGGCATTCCCAGGGCTTTGGTGAGTGATGGAGGCAGTCACTTCTGCAACAAACCCATGGATACACTTCTGGCGAGGTATGGGGTGCGACAAAGAGTAACAACAGCTTATCACCCGCAAGCCAATGGGCAGGCCGAACTGGCCAATTGAGAGATCAAGCAGGTGCTTGAGAAGACGGTGTTGAATCGGAAGGATTGGAGCAAGAAACTTGATGAGGCTTTGTGGGCCTACCGGACAATCATTAAGACACCAATTAGCATGTCCCCGTACCAGTTGGTTTATGGAAAATCCTGCCATCTTCCGGTTGAAGTTGAGCACAAGGCATTTTGGGCCATCAAAACATTGAACTTGGATTTTCTAAAAGCTCAGGGGGATCGGATGCAGAAGTTGAATAAGCTTGAGGAATGGAGACAAGAGGCCGAAGAGAGCACGAGGTTGTGCAATGAGAGAGCTAAACGGTTTCATGACCAACAGATTCGAGTGAAGCAGTTTTACAAAGGTGATATGGTTCTTGTCTTTAATTATCGCTTAAAATTGTTTCCGGGTAAATTTCGTTCTCGTTGGACAGGGTCGTACAAGGTGCACGAAGAGTTCGAGAATGGTACATTAGAACTGGAGACCGAAGATGGACACTGCTTTAAGGTGAATGGGCACCAAGTTAAGAGATTTCACACTTCCGAGCAACCTCGTAGTGTGAATGAAATCTCCCTCGCATGATGGTAAGTAGGTAAGTTCGTCGAGCTCCCGACGATAAATGAAGCGCTTCTTGGGAGGCAACCCGAGATCGATTTACTTGTTTCATTTCTTTAATAGTTTAGAATGCATGTGTTTTCAAAGTTGTTTTGCATTGTGTCGAGTTTGGGGGAATTAAGTGTTACTAATGTTTGTTGGGAGTTGATTGGAGTGATGTAGGGAAGAAAAATACTTCACTGTGGGGGAAAATAGCGTGTGGTAGCTTTCTATTCCACCCGGGAAGTGAAAAAAAATGATGCAAGGACTGCACGGCTGAGACCAATCCCAAGCGGAAGCACATCATCCCGCTCGGGAGGCGTAACTTTTGGGAAAAATTGATGTATCCCGAGCGAAAGCATCACATTCTGCTCGGGATGGAGAAAAACGCAAGAAATTATGCAGGGTCGTGACACATCCCGAGCCAACCAAAGGATCCCGCTCGGGACGTGTAACTTCTGGGCAAAATTGACGTATCCTGAGCGGGAGCATCACATCTCACTCGGGATGGAGAAATCATGAAATTTGTTGAATGGCTGAGGCGAATCCCGAATACGATCCGTATGTCCCATTCGGGACTGAGTTAATTCTTACACAAAAAACCGGCTGGTCGAGCCAGTCCCGAGCGGGATAGGGTTTGTTCCGCTCGGGACCCATCATGGTATAAAAGAAGCACGCGCGGGACAGAGCTCATTCGCTCACCTCTCTCTCTACCGAACGGTACCCCTTTCAATTTTCTTGCATTCCTTTCGATTTTCCGGCCAATAACTGGTAATTTCTTCCCCCATTTCCTTTTAATTTGGTGTTTTGTCTAATTTCTGAGATTTGGACGGATTGTTTGGGGAAATTCATGGTTAGATGTTCTTTTCTAGGTATTGTGAGTAGATAAACATATGGTGTTCGATAAAATCCATAAGAACATGTTTGTGGTTAGGATTGTTTATATGTTGCGATTCTTGGGCATGTTTTGTTGAAGTTTAATTGGATTGTTGGAATTTTTGTGGAAATTTGGAGTTATTGTTTTTTCTTGAGATATTTGGGCTCGGTTTAAATTCTTGATTGTGTATGATACTCATGTGAAATTGTAGACTTCTTGTTATACCGAGATGAGTACTTCATGTTTACGGGTTAATGTGGGGAATTTTTGTGCTTGTACCCTTGATGTTTGGAAGTCTCGTGGGTTAAATTGGAGAATGATTTGTAGTTCGTTGTTGCAGATAATATGGGACCCAAACCACGTGTGGCACGCCCTACCAATTTCACGGATGATGAGTACAAGGCACTATGGGCCCTTAACAAGTGTGTTGTTCATGGATCGAAATACCCTTGCCCAGCCACTCTTTCTGCATTGGGTATTAAAGAGGATGTTGAAACACTGTTCCAAAATATAGGATGGGACAAGATGCTCAAGGAAAGGTGGCCTGCTTTTGAAGAGCAAACAAAAGAATTCTTGGCATCGGCCACTGTGCGCAGGAGTCCCGGCAATTGGCCTAGCCACTTGACATTTAAGATGGGGGGCAAAAGATATGCCTAGGAACGTGCGCAGTTAGATGCCATTTATGGATGTGTGGCGGGCTCGGGTTATATACCCGTTGATTTTAATGCCAAGGACTTTTGGCAGCAGATTTCTGGAGAGGTCGTCTTGGATACATTGAGGATGAAATTAGCAAAGGCTTCTCTCATTAGAAACCCGGTGCTAAGATACATTGACAAGACCGTCGCAAACTTGGTATCTGGGAGACATGAGAGTAACAATGTGATTATTTCAGAGTTTTACTTGCTCCATTTGATGCTTGCCGGAGTTCCTTTTTCCTTGG
Source organism: Plectranthus barbatus (assembly GCA_026898455.1). Classification (NCBI taxonomy): domain Eukaryota; kingdom Viridiplantae; phylum Streptophyta; class Magnoliopsida; order Lamiales; family Lamiaceae; genus Plectranthus; species Plectranthus barbatus. Next base: position 22,375 of record JAPKLW010002937.1, on the reverse strand, counting down.
CTGTTGTGGCTATGGATAACTGGAGTCGAGCCCCCACACGGACCAACATCTATTGTGGCGGAATGCTTACACCTATTCTTGACCATTTTGAGATTCCTCGGGAAGGCACGGAGGTGCCACCGTCTGTAATGGATCTTCCGGTACAGGCTAAGTACATTTCCATTCCCAGAGAGAATGCCTAGTTGTACAAGGTGGTTGACGATGCATGGATGATGCTTCCGAATACTGCCACCACGACTATTACTACTCCGGGTGCCGAGGCAAATCGATTGTTGGACTCGCCAGCCCATAAAGCTTTATGGTATAAAAAAGGGCGAAATGGGAATTACTCAAATTATGAGCATTCTACTGTTGTGCCGGGGGAACATGATGAGGAGTCGATGGATGAAGAGGAACCGCAGACTGAGCAAGGTGCCGGGACATTATTAGCTGGAGCCCATCGCCCCTGGCGGACAGAGATGCTGGATATGATGAGGGGCATGACATCGTCCATGGCCGGATTGGACATGCGGGTGACTGGCTTAGGGACAGAGGTTACAGGGTTGCGGGCCGATTTGGTTAACCAGCGAACATGGTTCGAGCAAAGATTTGATTAGGTGAATGATGGACTGATCGACTCGAGACCGAGTTGCACGATTTGTGTGATCAGTTTCCAGCTTACTATCGGAGGCGCCGGAGGAATGACAATGCTCTAGGCTCGGCCCAGCAGTGATCACCGTCTTACCATCTTTTCAAACTTAGTCGTCTTCGGACTAAGTTTGGGGGTGGGACGGACGTCGGTTCTCTCTTCTTCCCTATCTTCCCTACTTGTTATGTTAAGACTGTTCTATATGTTTCTCTACCGTAGTTGACATCTATTTAGTCTGTTTTAGTATTCTGTTTGATTTAGCTGCATTGAATTATTCGATGGGGTTGTAATATGATTTATCTTTAGCTGATTGAGATGGATTGATATTTTGAGATTTGTTGGTTTTGCTGTTTTCTGTGGTGATGTGATACAGGTGGATAGAGCTTAAACAAGCGGAACCATGCCGAATTTTTTTTTCTTTTCCACCTGGTAAAACTGACGGAAGTGGGGTACACAAACTCTAACACTTAATTCTCACACTAAGCATGAATTGAATGATTTATTTTGAGTTGAAGTGCTTGCAAGTGAAGTGTGCTTGATTGTGATAACTTAGGCTTGAGATTGAATTCGTTATGAAGCATGAACATGATTTGATTTCGTTTGAGCTTATGATAGGGCGGAATAACTTGAAGTTGATGCATGCCTTGGTTGAACAAATTTGACATTTGACGTCATGTTATATTAATTCTTAGAACTCAACACCTTTGAACTTGTGAGTTTTGAGCCTAGTGAGTCCTTATACCTCATTATTGATCGATCGTGAGAGGCGAGGCACAAGTGGAATGAGTAGAGTCTGTCGATACCACTTTGTTTAACATGTTACTTTGAACTAGAAAATGATCATAGGCCATTCCTTCTTAGTACCTATCTTTGATACTGTTGGAGAATAAGGTGGAAACATAATTACCCTAACCATTGTTTTGGAGCCAATTTATGCCTTTAATTCTTTCATATATGCTTAGGAACAAGTTTGAGAGTTGGAATGAGTTTGAGATAAGAAGAAATGAAGTGCCTGGATAGAATCTTGTGAGTGAAATGAAAATAATGATTTGGCAAATCTTTTGGGGAAGTAGAAAGAAACAGAAAAAGAAAACAGAAAAGAGAAAGAGCAAAGAAAAATAAAGAAAGGAAAAAAATTAAAAGAGGGTTGATTGCATATCAAGTGATGAAAGGTGAGAAATTGTCAGACTGTGGAACTGAAGTATTTACTTCTGTGTTGAAGGGTTGATTGGTTGAATGTTGAGAAGAGGGTCGGGATGAATGAGTCACTTTAGCCTAAAACACCCTACCCGTTAGTAAGCCACGTTACAACCCGATAAAAGTCCTATTAGATTCTAGGACGATGTTTCAATGTGAACAAATGTGGCAGAGATGAACAATATGAATGAAACTTGTGTACTTGTTCTTGAGAGAAAGAAAAATTAACCTTATACAGCTGAGTGTGAGTGTTACACCCTTACATGATCACATGCCGGTAAGATTGAGTTCTTTGCATTAATACCAACATGGTGGATAATGAAAACTCTATGAAATTGAAATATGCATTGATAGATAGTGGTGAGCCGTGAAGCATTGCATCAAGCGAATGAAAATCTAGTTTTTTTTTTGTTTTTGATTGAGGACAATCAAAGGCTTAAGTTTGGGGGGTTTGATATTTGTGTAATTTGTGCTATTTTTAGAGTGTTTAATTGAATAATTTGATGTGGATTAAGTGCACAAATCACACACATATATTTTCTTTTTATTGATTTACCTTCACTTGGTGTTCGAGAGATGTTTTGAGTGTGCAGGGCATGAAACGAGCAAGAAATTTGAGTTTTGGAGCAAAATTTGGCCAAGGAGCTGAGCCATTCCGTTAGGGACAGACCTGTCCCGTTCGGGACGAAATCCAGGGCTTGAAAAATAAAAATTTGAAGCCTGTGCCATTCGGGACAGGCCTGTCCTGTTCGGGACCAGCATTTGGGAGCTTCAATCTCGCTCGGAACTCGGAAATCTAGCGTGAATTTGTGGTGAATTGGTAATTCGAAGCCTATCCTGCTCGAGACAGCTCTGTCCCGCTCGGGACCCATCGGGGGTTTTCGTAACAACTTAATTCTTATGCCGCTCGGGATGAAGGTTTTCAAAGGAGGTCCCGCTCAGGACCGAGTTACTGAGGCTGCGGATTTTTCAACTAGAAAAGGCCAAGGGAGGTCACAAAACAAGGGTTCGACTTTTAAATACCCTAGAGAGAGAAAGGCACGAGAAGAAGCGAAACTCAAGATCTCAAGGCTGGGAATTGAAGGTTGAAGGAAGGAATTGAAACTAGAATTGAGGATTCATCCTTAAAGCCTAAGACTTCTTGTTTTGCCTTCTCTTATATGTTTATTTTGGGATATTGATGTTTTTCATTATATTCATGAGTAACTAAACTCATTGTTGAGGATTTGGATGTGATTGGGAATGGTTTTGAATATTGTTTGGATTTGAGTAATAGAATTTCCAAAGGTTTGTTTATTATTGTGGTTATGACTTTGCATTTCTTGCATGTTTGATCACCATGTGTTGGAAATAATGCCTCAATGAATTAACTTAATAGGTTTGTTAATTAGAGGGGATTGCAATAGTAATTGGGTGCCCTTTCACTTAGAAGATAGGTGATTCGATATCTAGGGCATTAATTCTTGAGCTATTGGGAGTTAATTGAAATCAATAAACTTAGACTTAGGTTGAGATTGAGATTAATCTATCTACGATTATTGCATCGGTACTAAGGGCAACAACTAGAGTCAGTGAATTGACCCAAACTATTTTATGGAAATTGTTTTGTAGAGTTAACAAGTCCAAACGTATTCTTAATCTACCCCAATCCATCCTATGTTCCTCAACTAATCTCTCTTTTGTAATCTTACATTAGTTATTTGGTATTTTGTTTAGTTGCTTGCATTAATCTTAGAATTTTAGGTAGTTTACAATCTAACATTCAAAGTCATTTTATCGCTTCTAGATATTTAAGTTCATAAATCAATACCTTTTACTCAAAACAACGGGCGAGTTGAGTCTTCGTGTTCGATAATTTTTACTTGATAAAAAATACTGCATCACAAAGTCAGTACGCCTAGCCCTCATACTGACTTCCCAAGGTCAGTATGGTGAACCCTCTAACTGACTACTTCCAGTCAGTATGGAAATACTATATTAAGTACCCAAACTCAGTACAGGCCTTGGCCATACTTGGTGAAACCAAGTTTCTTGCCAGTCTTCTTCAAGTTTCTCGAGTATCTCCTATACTCGGCCTTCAACCTACTAAGTTCTATTACAACTGAATAATTCCCAAACAAGAATTACATGATAGAACTCTAATAACTGAAAAAACTTACTAAAATGGCTTTTATAATCTTTGACCCACCAAAACAAATCAAAAATAGAGGATTTTTCTAATAAAAATCCTAGCAATTGCTCTAATAATTTTTCAAAACCATGCCCCGACTTATCATAGGGGTCCCATGCATTGCATGACCACCTCTAAACCTCTTGAGCCATTTTCAAAGAAACAAAGTTTTTCTTCTTGCTCAAGGACAACAACTCTTGAAGAATCACACTTGGTTTGAAGATTTTCAAAATTTTTAAGCAAAGTAGAGTTATCTTCTTTAACCTTTGCAAGATCCTCACTGATAGACCTAGATTTTTCAATCTCATCGGCCAAAACTGAAACTTTAGTTTTCAGTTAGATGTTTTCACCAGCTAAGACATTTTTCAAATTGTAAAATTTTTCAAATTCTTTTCGAAGAATGTCTAATGTGATATCTTTCAAGTCAAAGGAATGCGACTCGTTTTTGTCAAGAATGCATGCAGAGATATTAGAAACTGATGGTAATAGGTTTACTTGTTCACTGGAGGCAGTGAGTGTTGTCTTAGTCTCAATTTCTGCCTCTTCGTCAGTTTCTCTGTCGAAAGCGACCATAAATTCAAGGAGTGCATCTTCCTCGGATTCCTCATCGGATGAGTAGTAATCTTCATCATGGTTCAGAATTTCGGGCACTTCTGTTATGGTCAGCATTGCTTGGGCTACAGCCCTCGACGCTCTGTGCTCAAAGATCTTCTTGAGCCTTTCTCTCTCCTCTTTGTCCACCAGGGGACATTCAAACTTTAAATCGTCCGGAGTGTTACACAAAAAGCAAGACTTGCGTGCTCTCTTAACTAATCTCCTATCATTCGTCTTTGGTGCTTCCTATTTGCCTTTGGCCTTTTCACTGAGATTTGATAGTCCTTGCATCTGCTCCTCCAGCTCGACCATTGAGCTTTAACCTTCCTTATGGTGAGATATTGAACTAGATGGGATCTTCTTCGATGGAGTGGTAGACTGATGTGCTGGATGGTCAGTCTGGAAGGGTTTTATAGGTCCCCATTTTGAATCCCTTTTTACGAAGTAGGCTGCATCCTCAGCCTGGGAGCTAGGAGAGCAGGCTACTCTCATTGTTTCGTTCTTGTTCACCATTTGAATATCCCATTTATGGGCCTGACGTTAGGTGGACAATCCCTTCATGGAGATCTTTGAAAGATCCTTCTCCTTCATGGTTGTCGTTTTCATGAACCAATCCTCCTTCGGCATCTTGGACAGTTGATGCGGCTAAAAGTTCAATTGAATTAAACTCTTAAAGGCACAAAGAATAAAATATCAAATCCAAGTTCTTCTCCGTTTCGCCTGCTAGAGTACCGGGATACTACGAAAAAGTTCTTATAGCTAGGCAAAATCAATCATTGAGTAGTTATTTATCACCTAGACAAGCAATGTAAACCTATGCTAACATCATATTACAATCATGAATCAAACAATCAATCAACATTCACTCAATAAATTCCTTTCACAATTTGGTAAATCAAAACACACAAATGCTCAAATTAGGAAGAAAGGATGTCGAGATGAACTTAGATGCAATCAACTTAGGTAAATCGTCGATGTAAACACGTTTTAATTCCTAATTGGATGAACTCTTACCCTACACTAGTCAGTCCCCAGTCACGGTGAACCAACCGTAGATGATACTAAAGTCCTCAAACAGCCATGTTATCGGACCCTAGACCACTCCTAATAGCACGTAAATCATTTCCCTATGCCCTATCTCCGCACAGGGATTAGATCAAGGAACACAAGAAGTCATACTATTCACGACACGCCTATCCGCGTGTTGGCTGCAATATTTGTGTCAATTATCATCTAAATTGGCTATTACCTACATCTAGATGAATAAGAACAAGCTCTAGTATGCTTCAATCACAAAGAGGAAGGTAAACAAGCAATAATTAAACCTAAATCTCATGCATCCTCATCCAAATCAACATCCAAGTAGAATTAGAACTTCATACCTTTCAATTGTACAAATACAAGTTTGAATTCAATGAACGTCATTACAAATTGAAAGGAGAAATAGGAATCTTCCCCAAATTGAATTTGGTTGCCTTGATCCACCACCTTTAATCTTCACTCTCATCCAAGTATTGATGAATTAATCTCCTAGATGCTCTAGGATTATGATGAATTGTAATGGAAAAATGGAATCTAGGGAAAAATCTAGCTAACGTAAATGTAAAAATGACAAAAAGTTCTTCAAATAACTGCCTTTTCCCTTTTTATAGGCAAGCAATCAGGGCCTCGGATCGCCCGGTCGAAGTATGGCTCGCCCGGTCGAAGCTGGAAACCGCAACAAAACCAGAAAAATCGCCCAGGCTCGGCCGATCCTGCACCTCCTCGACCGAGCCTGGTCTCTGTCGGCCTGGCTCGGTCGGTCCTGCACCCGCTCGGCCGGTCGAGCTCTCCAAACTTCAAACACGTGCGATTTTCCTCCAAAACTCCACCAAAATTGCTCGTTTATGCCCAAAACCTATCCTAAACACATCAAACACACAAAACACGAAAACACAACCAAAATACGACAAAAACATATGATACGGGAGTAAAATAGCCACAAACAAGCATGTACACACATCAAAATATAGGTCATTTTATGCACGTATCATAATCCCCCAAACTTGAACCTTTGATTGTCCTCAATCAAAACAAAGTAAAGCTATCAATCTACCTCATGCAATACCTCAAAGCTCATCAAAGTTATCTTAGCATGTTCAAGTAAAACGAGATTATCACCTAACTTTGTAACAAGGTTAATGCTAAGGACATGAACCACTCATCAAAAATGGATACAAGAAACGAAAGCACTCCCTCACGTATTTAGGGATGATGAGATTCACACAATCACAAGATATTGAGCTTGATTTCCATAGGCTTGCATCCATTCTCACCACTATACTACAATGAGTTAGTTTCTAGAATCAAAAAGGTCTTTTCACGGGTTGTAACGTGGCTAACTAAAAAGGTGGGTGGTTTTGGCCAAAGTGACTAAACTTCTCAATTCCCCAAAACTCCCCAAACTTGTTCTTTTCGGACCACTACAAACACCCGAGGCTTTTCATTTCACAACACATTTTTCTTTTTCCTTTCTTTCTCTTTGTTTTTCTCTTTTCTCATTTCTTTTTCATCATCATATTTTTTCAATTGCACCATCATTCTTTCATTTTGTCGGTGCCTCTCTTCCCAAACTTTTGCACCCAAAATTTTTGTAGGTGCTCATTTTTCTAGGATTCAAACTAATCCCTTATTCCATATCTTTCATGCCTCACATTTCCATCAACACACATTCAATCCATTTTCAACCCAACTCTCATCACCGTATTCACCCTCATACACTCTTTCCCCCCAAACTTGATTCTTATTATATCAAGAAGATTCACCAAATAAATCTCAATCACGGGGGTCAAAGATATGAAAGGAAAAATTTTAATAACAACCACCTTATACTTCCGGTGTGAAAGGTAGGACTAAGAACCGATGGCCTAAGATCATTTTCTAATTACACACTCATGCCAATAGATAGAGAACGGATGCAAGTTCTAGATCTCGTACTCTCAATCTTGCCACTCACAAACAATATAGATATGACAATATCATGGCTCAAACCTCACAGCTTTTTGTCAAGTCCTATGCTTTAACCACACACAAAACTCAGCAATTCAAAAGTTAAACTTAAATCATGCTTCGAAAACTAGATTCCGCCCTATCATAAGTTGAGGTAGACATCAAACTCCACTAAGTAAATCATGATTAAATCTCAAGTCTAGTTCGAGTTCATCACACACACACACAAGCACACAACATCCTAACAACAATCTACATGCCATACACAATGTAATTAAAACTAAATGGTAGGAAGAACGATAGAAAACGTTACCCATCAGTAGGCACGATCACCGCTCTCCATTCCTTATTTGCACCTACTACAAAGCAACACACACACCACCAAACAATTGAGCATAAACTAGCCGATTAAATTCTCATTTCCACCGACTATCCACAAACCAAATGTCAACAATGATTAGACAATATCCACTAGTTCCACCATTCAAACCAAACCAATAATCCAAACCACAAACCATGCATAATAGGTAGTATTCAATCATGCCAACTCATTAATAATTCCATCCATCATCAAATATCAAGCAATAACAAGCATAAACCACATTCACTTCCAAAACCTCTTTCCACCGTCATTCCACTATCCAAAAATCTATACAAATAAATCCTTTTTCCACTAGCTCCACCAAACATACCATCAAAACCAATGTTCAACAAACTCAAACCCATGAAAATATTCATACATATCATCAAGATGAACATAATCCAAAACATTCATCCAAGATAGAATATCAATATAGGTACAACCAAATCGAATCAAATCCAATAAAGGGACAATATCCAACAACTAAACTAAATACAAGATAAAGGATAAGAGATGGAGAAGAATAAACCGAGGCACCGGCTACCGGCACATCCCCCCAAACTTAGTCAAGTGAGACTAAGTTTGCAAAAATGGTGGACGGTGCATCGTCACTCCTCTCGATCTTGTTGCTCCTCTTACAAACACAAAAACAAACTAGACATTTATTCAAAATCAAAGCAACTAGAAGCAATTAAACAAAAGCAATAAAATTGGTTGGGTTGCCTCCCAACAAGCGCTTCCTTAACGTCGGTAGCTAGACGACCTTACCACATCACCCATTATCAAAAATCGTGTGGGTTTTTAATACACCTTTCTCCCTTAATTTGCATTTATTTGGAAGCAACTTGTCCAAGGCGATCTTTCTTTCACCCCTTTCATCTCTCCAAGGAAGGTTGCATGTCTTGACAATCTCGACTATAAAAGGTGGTGATTCCTTCTTTAATTTGATCTCTAATGCATCATCCAATTGAATCCAAAGTATACAAGTCTCAACTTGTCCCCCATTTAAATCAATCATCAACGTCTCATCATTTCCTTTCCCGATCAAATCATACGATTCATCCACTATCTTTCCTAGAATCACCTCCTTTTCCCTCTTATCTATCACTAATGAAGGAAAAACAAACACCATATTACCACTTGGGCCCCCCGACATAATTTCCTCATCATTTTTCTCTTTCTCATCTTGTTGTACCAAGGTCGGGACTTTTTGCAACTCCTCAACTGAGAGTATCTCAAGAGCACCATTCTTTTCATCTTCAATGACTTGCAACTCCTCCTTGGTGTCTTCATTATCTTCATCTTCTTGGAGTAAAGCTTCTCTTTCATTCTTTGGTTCTTTCTCTTGAATCACCTTTACTCTTGTATCTTGAAATCTCACTTCCTTAAGTACCATTACCGCATCCTCACATTCATCTTCCAAAATTTCCTTGTCAATCGGATATTCTTCCACCTGAGGCTCCTCACTCACCTTCTTCAAGATATCGGTTAGTTGCATTCTTAACTCCAAAAGCCTTTCCTCGAGCTTATCCGATTTCTTCTCCAAAGCTTCCCAAGATGATCTCTCTTCTCTAACTCTTTCACGATCATGGCTGCCCCACTCATCACAATGAACTCTTGGCATGGACGGACTCCAAGTTTGGTTCTCATAGAGTCTACATGGAGAGTAGCCATTAGATGGGGGATAGTTCATGTTGTTCCAGAGGTCACAATTCCACCATTTATCTCCATATCTTTCATTACTACTCTCCTCTTCTTCATATCCCCAATTCGGCTTCACCTTCCAATCATGTCTCCTCTCTTCCATCCATGGGTAGCTCTCTTCAAATACCAACCGGATTGGCTTCCTCGGTCGTTGTCTCTCCAACATATTTGCTCTCATCTCATCTGAATCCCTTTGGAGATTGTTAAGCCTCTCCGTGTGAGTTCCTCGATGATTCTCCATTTGACACTTACAACAATCCAACAACTTACAGTACCAACAAATACAAAAACAAACAAAAAAAAAATATTCACACAAGCAAAAACACAAACACCTAGCCTACAAGCTTCACTTTTTCCCCAATATCTAGCAACCTACTAAATGAAGTCACCGACAACGGCGCCAAAACTTGATGCGGCTAAAAGTTCAATCAAATATAAACTCCTAGCTACACAAGAATAAAATTTGTCAAATCCAGGTCCTTCTTCCCTTCGCCCGCTAGATAGAATATCAATATAGATACAACCAAATCGAATCAAATCCAATAAAGGGATAATATCCAACAACTAAACTAAACTAAAGCAAACTAGGATAGAGGAAGAGAGGAGAGGAATAAACCAAGCATCGGCTATCGGCACATCCCCCCAAACTTAGTCAAGTGAGACTAAGTTTGCAAAAATGGTGGACGGTGCATCGTCACTCCTCTTGATCTTTTAGTTCCTCCCTACAAACACAACACCAAACAAACTAGACATTTATTCAAAATCAAAGCAATTAAACAAAAGAATGAATATTTGTTGGGTTGCCTCCCAACAAGTGCTTCCTTAACGTTGGTAGCTAGACGACCTTACCACATCATCCATTATAAAAAATCGTGTGAGTTTTTAATACACCTTTCTTCCTTAATCGACATTTACTTGGAAGCAACTTGTCCAAGGCGATCTTTCTTTCACCCCTTTCATCTCTCCAATGAAGATTGCATGTCTTCACAAACTCGATTATAAAAGGTGGTGATTCCTTCTTTGATTTGATCTCTAAGGCATAATCCAATTGAATCCAAAGTATATAAGTCTCAACTTGTCCCCCATTTGAATCAATCATCAACTTCTCATCACCTCCTTTTCCGATCAAATCATATGATTCATCCACTATCTCTCCTATAATCAACTCCTTTTCTCTCTTGTCTATCACTAATTAAGGAAAGATAAGCACCATATCATCACTTGGACCCCCCAAAATAATTTCCTTATCATTTTGCTCATCCTCATCTTGTTCTACCAAGGCCGAAACTTTTTGCAATTCCTCAAGTGAAGGTATCTCAAGAGCACCATTCTTCTCATCTTCAATGACTTGAAACTCCTCCTTAGTGCCTTCATCCTCTTCATCTTCTAGGAGTAAGGCTTCTCTTTCCTTTTTTGGTACCTGTCGGTCCTCAAATATCAGAGTCGTCGTGTATAAACGTTAACACAAAATGCAGCGGAAATAATAAAGTCACTTACACTTATCTTTGGTTGAACACAGTTAAGCTTAAGTTAAGATTTAAGTTACTTCAAGATATACGCTAGCAACTCTGTTGCTAGGTTTTAAATCAGTTTGAACAATTAACAATGTAATAGTAAATGAACACAGTATTTTATAGTGGTTTGATCCAAATAGATCTATGTCCACTCCTTAGCCGAAATGCTAAGATTTCCACTAGAAAAGTATACAAATACAAGGAATTGCAAAACCCTTGCAGTAGGCGGCGAACTTTCGAACCGGCCACAGCAAAGCTATCCTCCGTTACTCCGTTCTTCTCCAACGATAGCTACGGCCAAGTGAAGGGTTAAACCTTCATGAAACTTGCCATTCGCTGTTGTGAGGCTTTTATAGTTTGCCACTAAACTTTTTTAGAATTGCGGCTAATGCCCGTCAGAGTCAATCCTTTCTAGGAATGATTGTTAGATCTTCCTAGGATGGAAGTTATCCCAATGATTGAAGATTCTCAACCAAAGTTAAGGAATCTCTTAAAGAGAAGTGTCAGATATTCAATAAAAGACACTTCTGGTTGTTGAAAGCTTTGAATACTCTTTATCACGAGCTCTCAACTGACTACTTTTCACTTGTTCGCTTTGTCAAAGGAATCTCACACTTAGGCTGTTTGCGAATGTCGGTAGTGATAGAATCAGTAGTCGATTCTCACTTTTGGACCTTCCTTTTATAGGTGGAGATTCAAACCTTGAGTCTCCATATCCGTTTAGACACAACGGCTTCTTTGTCCAAGAGTGATATGACTTGAACAGTTGCTTTTGGCGTAGAACTATACTTTCCAAACCACTTCAAGAAAGTCTCGTCCTTTCTGTGTACTTTTGTCAGAACGGCAGTGTGGTTTCAGCTTTTGACACTCTTTGCTCTGCTAATATCCCTTAGCGAATGCTATCGTGTAGTTGGTTGCTAAAAGCTTCCGCTGACACTCTATCCTTTTACTTTTGTCTGCTAGCATCTTTCGAGGTTTGCTGAATGTTAGCAAATGCTAAAGCCTTAGCATTCTGCTATCATATGTCTTCTAGCAGATGGCATTCTCCGATGTCTGCTAGGAAGTCTTCTAGCGAACTAGTCTATTACAATTCAATATTTGACCTATAGAGGACATTAAAAGATATGCTAAACTATCTAAAGTTCAGCAAATTATCGACCAATTGCTAAGATTTGATTCAACAAAACCTTTATACAAATAAATCTTAAGGGAGATTTTCGGAATAATTTCCCAACAGTACCTTTTCTTGAACCTTCACTATTTCCGTCTCTTGAAATCTTACTTCCTTAAGCACCATTACTGCGTCCTCACATTCATCTTCCAAATTTTCCTTGTCAATTGGATATTCTTCCACTTGGGGTTCCTCACTCACCTTCTTTAAGATATTGGATAGTTGCAATCTTAACTCCAAAAGCCTTCCCTCGAGCTTATCCAGTTTCCTCTCCAAAACTTCCCGAGATGATCTTGCTTCTCTTACTCTTTCATGATCACGGCTACCCCATTCATCACAATGAACTCTTGTTATGGATGAATTCCAAGTATGATTCTCATAATGTCTACATGGAGAGTAGCAATTAGATGGGGGATAGTTCATGTTGTTCCGGAGGTCACAATTCCCCCACTCATCTCCATATATTTCATCTCTAAGCTCCACATCTTCATATCCCCAACTAGACTTCACAATGCGGTCATGCCTCCTCTCTTCCATCCATGGGTATCTACTATTCGACATTTCTTCAAATACCGATCGGAGTGGCCTACGTGGTCTTTGTCTCTCCATCATCTTTGCTCTCATCTCATCCAATTCTCTTTGGAGATTGTTAAGCCTCTTCGAGTGAGTTCCTTGATGATTCTCCATTTGACACCTACAAAAGTCCAACAAACTCAAAGTACCACAACAAAAACAAATTTTAAACAACAAATTATTCACACAAACAAAAGCACAAACACCTAGCCTACAAGCTTCACTTTTCTCCCAATATCTAGCAACCTACTAAATAACGTCCCCGGCAACGGCGCCAAAACTTGATGCGGCTAAAAGTTCAATCAAAATTAAACTCCTTGCTACACAAGAATAAAATTTGTCAAATCCAGGTCCTTCTTCCCTTCGCCCGCTAGATTACCGGGATACTATAGCAAAGTCTAATAGCTAGGCAAGATAAAGTCGTTGAGTGATTTCTATCAACTATGCAATCAATTTAAACCTATGCTAACAACATATAACAAACAATGAATTAAACCAACAATCAACATCCAATCAATTCTCTCCACACTTTGGTAAACCAAGACAAGCAAATACTCAAGTGAGGTAGATAGGATGTTGAAATAAACATAGATGTAATCCAATTAGGTTAATCATTGATGTAAACAATTTTAATTCCAATGAAGTTGAGCAATCGACTCTTATGTTCGCTAGTCACTTGCTACGGATAACTAGCAGTAGATGACTCTCGAAGTTGCAAACAACTACGTTATTAACTCCGAGGCCACTCCCAACCGACCGTCAATTATTGCCCTATAATCCTAGCCCCGCACATGGATTGGAACTAAAACTATATGATTATGCACGTTTCACGATGATTCCGTCCGCGTATTGGCTACAATGCTCACGTCAACTACCTATAGATTGGTTATTATCTACATCTAATAGGCAAGAACAAGCTCAAGTGCAAATCAATCCTTCATAGGAAAGTAAACAAGCAATTATCAATCTTCATGCATCCTTGTTCAAATCAACATCCAAATTGAATTAGAGCAACATACCTCTCAATTGTAACAATACAAAATTTAAATCAAATACATCCATTATAATTGATAAGTAGAAAGTGAAATATTCCCCAATTGTATTTGTTAGGTCTTGATCTACCCCCTTGGATCTTCAATTCTCCTCCAAGGATTGATGAATTAGCTCCTTGATACCTTGGGTAAGGTTTTGGAAGGTATGGAAATAGGAATCGTAGAGAGAATGTAGGAGGTGGTTATTCAAAATTATGAAAAGTTATGAATTAGTTATCAAAATAACTGTTTTCCCCCTTTTAAAATGAGCAAACAGGGCCTCGGATCGCCCGGACCACCCATGGCTCGCCCGAGCCATGCTAAAAATGGCCAAATACGGAAAATCACGTTCTGGCTCGGCCGAGCCTGCACACTGCCCGACCAAGCGAGCTCTCTATCGGGCAGGTCGGCCGAGCCTGCCTCGCTCGCTGGGCGACTCCTCAAAACTCCAAAACTCTTCATTTTGCTCCGTTCGGACAAGCCTAACCTCCTTGGACTCCAAACTCGGGTGATTTTCATCCAAAACTCATCCAAAAGTGTTGTTTTATTCCTAAAACACGTCCTACAACATTTTAAACACAAAAACACAAAAACAAAACAAAAGAACAACAAAAACATATGATATGTGGGTAAAATGGCCACAAACATGCACGCTCACACATCAAAAAATAGGTCATTTTACACACATATCAGTGACCTGTGAGCTAGACAAGAAAAAGTGCAAGGAAATGGATCTGGTCTTAAACGACTTCAAAGCAATCAGCTTGGAAGGACTGACCATTCTGATACTACTTTTTAGTCCCAAGATCAGAGGTTGTATACGTAGTGGAAATTTTAATGAAACTTGCACTTATCCAAACTGGTCGTTCTGAACCAGTTTGGTTTGTCAAGCTTATATCTTATGGTTAAAGTAGTTGTTAGTCAGTTTCAAAGTATACTTCAACACTTGAGTGTTGAGTTTTAAAGATAAGAAAACTGATAAATACTAAAGAAATAAACAATTGGACACAAAATTCCTACGTCCACTCATCAGACAAAGTCTGGAAATCCACTAAATGTTGGATTACAGGGTGCTCCCACGATCTATCACTAGCTGGTGAATGTCTTGTTCACCAGTCCACTAGTGCACTCGTCCGGTCCTCTGTCGTCCTTCAATTCTCAGCTTCTTGGAGTGTGGGCACACCATATAGCCTCCTAGCCGAAATTGGGGTTTTTAGAGTTCTCCCCAAAACTGACTGTCTTGCGGCTTAGACACCCGTAAGAGTCAAAGTACAACGCATACTTGACTATTATGTTCTTTCTTGGAGAAAAAAACACCAATATGAACTTAAGAATAAATTATTATGAGTCTCGTGTTCATGAAGGTGACACACGGTAAGCTTGTGAAAAGCCTCGAACGTTTTAGTTGAAATTTCTGCAGAGTTTTGGCTCACTTGAGCCTAGCTTGTTTGGATGTTGAGCGTAACCTTCTCTTTGCAGGTTCTTCGACTATTTATAGGCGAAAATCTAAATATCTGAATCTTGGAGCCATTGTGAGACACATCAGATGTTGTCCAATCCGATGTTTCTGTCTTTTGCGGTGGACGGCGGTAGGTAGGTGCCTTTCCAGAATTCCCGCACCTGCTCCCATTTTTTCTGACTTTGAGTGTGATTGTTCATCTTTCTATTAGAACGACTATATTGATCAATCTGAGGATTCCCGACTGATCAATCCGATGAATCAAGACTAAAGTCTTGAGTTTTCAGACTTTATGGAATCTCCAATCCTTAAGTCCGAACTTGTCAGTACCATTCCTCAGATGATTCTTCTTGTCTCTATGCGCAGGGCAATCCCCCATGTTGATGATGTCGTCAGTCTGGCAAGTCCATTTTGGCTGACGTCACAGCTTTGAACATCGATCCCCCAAACTGGCAAGTTAGATATTTGATTCTGGTGAGTAATAGACTGGTCAGTTAGTCCCATCCTGATGTTTATCCAAACTTTTCAGTTCCAAACTGATGAGACCCAGATTGGTCAGTTTCATACTTAACTTTCAGTTTGTTTGAGTCCTTCGGACATCCATAGATTGAATCTTCAGTTTGTTCTTCGATAATCTCCAATTACATCTCTATAAAAAAATCTTATAGGACTTTACACTTATAATCAAACTAGGGCTAATCTAGAGACAACTAGACTGGTTTATGATCCTTTGCCCACCAAAACAAAATCATAAAGGATAAGAAAATTTGTGACAAATTTCCAAACAGTGACTAATTGGCAAGCTTATGGTAAACGTCGATTTTTGCATTGGTTTTTGAGAGTTTTACTTTTGTCCCTTAAACACTTAATACACTTGAGTGAAATGAGTGAATATTGGTGAAAGTGTTGGAGTTTGCTTGAATCTGAGCTTTGAGTCCTTTGAACTTTACATTTCAGATTCTTGGCATAATATTCTTTCATGATAGACTTGATTGCTTTTTTGTCTAAACCATGAATCTGGTCCATAGGATATTTTTCTCTGCATGAGGACAGGCAAGGCTCAAGCGTGGGGGATTTTGATGAGTTAATATTACTACATATATTTATCATGTTTTCCATTGTGTTTTAAGTATTTTATGTTTGAAATTAACTAAATTTGAATTATTTTATTTTAAGATGAATGCTCAAATAGGAAAGGAAGTTGGAGAAGGAAATTATTCATTTTCCAAAGGAATTTTGTAGAGAGGTTGCAGAATTAGATTGTTGCCTTCCCTATCGTTTCCTTGATTAACAAGATCATATTTTGTAATTTTGGAAAGAATAATTACCTACCTTAGATAGATATTGCACACACCTCTATAAATATTTGGTCTTTGGTAGGATAATTGATCCCTCTTTTTCCAGCAAAAACAATATGACAACTTTTCTAGTTTTTAGAATCAAGTTTTGTTTCTTTTATTTTTATGGATTGCTATAGCTTTTATTTAGTTAAAGGATTATTCAGGTCATGGAATTTTTAATCGTGAGTTGAATCTATTTTGTTATTCCCTTTGCTCAAGAGTATTTATTTATTTGTGTTCTTATTTCATGGTTTAAATTGATATATTGTTGGATTCAATTATTGATTTTTGTTTAATGTCTTTTAGAGGTTGATTAGAACTGAGCAATTGGTTTCTAATATTAAGTAGACAACGAATTAAGTTAGTTAGCACTGAGCAATTAATTTAGTTCAGATAAATATTCTAACTCGAGTATTATACATTGAGTTGGTAAACGAGTTAGGATTAATTCTAGTACACTGAGTCAGAAATAAATCTATTCTATAGAGCAAAGTAGAATTTTAATGCGACGATCAATTCATTATTCTACTTGCAATAATTTCTTTTACTAAATATATTTGCAGTCTGTGAAAACCTTATTTTTTATTTTTCTTAACTATTAAATCCAAATCCAAATCCCCCTAATTTAATTGTTTTGTTTTTTAAATTAATTTAATATTGTCACTATGTTGATTCCACCCTATTTATCACTCAACGAAAAAAATCATTACATGATTAAGACATTTTAATAAATTTTTTGTAGGAAATATATGTACTTTGACCATTTTTGAGATATTTTTATAAAAGTCTATATTTGAGAGATGTTTTATAAAATTGCTATTTTAGATAATTAAGACTTATTTAAATTTATGATAAAGTCTACTAGAATCTAGACTGTCCAACAAATTTTATTTTGAAAATAATGAAATATATTATTAATTAAATAAAAAAATATTTCACTATATTTGAAATATGTTTTTAGTTGGTGGAATTGTAGTACATTTTTTCATTAATTTGATTATATGATAATGTGTTTTAGGCATTTTTTATGCATTCCAATAAAAATGTGTGCATTGATTATTTCATAGATCCGTAAATGCACCACCAGTATAAATCTAGTTGGAGGAAAAAATAGAAACCATAGCAGCAATCATGCATTCACCATTGTGTAGGGTAAATGAACCAAACTGTTCGTGAGCTACTCGAATTTCGACTCGATAAAATTCGTTCGAGTTCGTTTAGTAAAGCTCGTTTATTAAACGAACCAAAACTTGAGCATCAAAGCATTCGACTCGTGAGCTCGTGAGCAGGCTCGTTAGCTAAAATTAGTAAGAAATATAAAATAATTATTTTTATAAAAATAATATTTTTATGATTTAAGAATAATAATAATGATAAATCTTACTAGTAATGAAAAATTTAATAACTTTAACATGAATATGATTTTAATTTTGGAATAAATGACATTTTTTTCAAAATAATAATGAAAATTTTAAATATATTCTAAATTAAAAAAGTTCGTTTAGACTCGTTTAAAGCTCGATAAAGTTCGTGAACATCAAAGTATTCGATAAAAAAACTCGAAGCTCGACTCGAAACTAAACGAGCCAAACATGAGCACGACACTACTCGACTCGATTCGGTTCGATTATACCCTATGTAGGGATAGGGGATTGATGGAGAATAATCAAATTAGCAGTAGCGGAAACGGCTTGGCCCACCAATCTTCGCTTTATAGTTTGAAGAGTTAGTTTACTCCACGGACTTCTGCTGCACGTCTCCAAATCCCTATGTCCATAACATAGCTTGTAGCATCTAATTATACGCATTTCCAGCAGCCCCACTGCACTTTTCAGCATCCACAAGGCAAACTCTATCTCATTATCCGTCCCTCCGAACCCACTTATCTCCACCTTTCTCACTCCAACCTTTCTCTCTACACCAGCACCAACAGCAACCTCAACCTCACCTTCTTCATCATCATCACCCATCCACAAATTCAATTGTAATTCTTCTTCTTCTTCTGAATCGTCATCATCCATCCACAAATTGAGTTGCAGTTCCTCCAGGAGTGGGCAAGTTTCGAGATATGGTATGAGCATCAGCAGATTGCTTCCGGTTGTGCCATTAACAGTTATATCTAGTACCTTCAGCTTCCCAAATCTTCCCATTCCCATCCACATCTCCTCCTGACCAACAATTAGTAAACACAATAACATCAATCAATTCTATCACACAACTCTTGATACCAATTCAATTCAGTGCCATACCTGATGAGGAGGTTGAGACAGATCAGCTTCAGTGCCAAAAGTTAAGAACTTGAGCCCGCTCAAGTGCTTCCGAAGTTCTCCGAAAACATAACCCATAATATCAATCCAGTCCGCAGAATTCCTACTTTTGACACCAATATACAATATTTCTAGTTGAGGGACATTATCAAACACCAAGTTAACCATACCTATATAGCTTAAAAACTCAAATCTATTCAGATTACCCGCGCACAACTCTATCTCCTCCAGACCCTCACAAATCCGTATATTGAGAGTCTTCAGTTGACCACGAATGCATAATTTTGGAGGACAGTCACAATTGTAAATACGCACTGACTGGAGGCTCATACAGTTGGAGAAAATGCATTCTACAAAACCAGGAGCTAGTGTACAGAATGTTAGGTCGAGTGTTTGAAGGGAGTAATTCAGTTTGCTTCTCCATTTCCACTTCCAGTATGGCTGCAGAGTGCACACACGCAATTGAAGGTACTTCAAGGAGGGTAATTCACAAACAAGGTGACACGAAATCCTAGGCCTCATTCTGAGACAGCAACAACAGCAACTAGGAGACAGAGAGAGTTCTTCAACGCTCGACTTTCCTAGATAATAAATGCATAGCTCAAATCGCTTATCCCTTGGTTTAATATAACACCCTCTCAAATCGAAATTATGAATCTTAGAACCAGAACAAAGTCTCAAGAATCTCTCCAAATTATTAATTATCAATTCAAAGTCCGAATAAGAATCATGAGGATGTGGATGAGGAAAGTATCGCATTCGTGGCACTAGATCCCTGCAATCGAGTTCAAAGCTAGACAAGGATTTATAAAGATTCCTCCACCTCTTTGACAAAATACTAGTGGCCACAGCAGTTGTTGTCGGTGTAAAAGAAATAATTCGAACCAGAACATCATCTGGCAGTTGGCTTATCAAGTCCTCACCACCCTATTTTCAAGCACCAAATCATCCTCAGACCTTACATACCAAATCTTATTTCAAATATAAACAAATTAAACAGAAAGAAATAGTACACACACATTGTATGTTCTTCGCATTAATAATGAAAATAAGACCCACAATATCAAAATCACCAAAACCAAAGTCACGAATGTCATGGTCAGCATTCTTCCTACAACAAGCAAAAACCAAACTGTTACAGATTATCGAGTTGATAAGTAAATAACGCATCATCAATTTCAGCAATAAATTATAAATTTTTGTTGGATTACTAGGATATCTCAGCATAAAAATTGAAAAACGAGAGGGAAAAAAAAAAAAAAAAACTTGCAATAATATGCAGAAATCAAATGACCAGTAAAAAACAACACTAGAAGAGAGAGAATTTTACTTGGATAGATTTTAAAAAGAATAGAAAACTCACAAATATACAATTGGATCAATTTGAAAAGGACGAAAGCATGAAGAATTTAAAAAAAAATAGAAAACACAACACATATAAATACTAATACTCCCGCCACACCTTAATCCTATTTCCGTATATATCCAAATCTTATCAACGCCTAAATCGTATTTCCGCGGATATCCAAACTTTTTATGTTTGTATCGGATTCTCATTGAGATTTGAGAAGCTATTAGTAAATATCCTTATAACCGTGTATCTAACTACTATCTTATTTTACAATATCAAAGTTTAATCCATATATATAATAAAGAGTTGGTCTCAGACAGTCTCATACAAAATATTATGAGACCAATCTCAAGTTTTATATCCATACCCATATTTATGAAGGCTTTCCATTTTTTTAACTTATGTTATTAAATTTAATTATCCTAAGCGTGATTACTGTGAAATGCCGATTTGACTACACTTTTATACATAATTAATTCGACCTGCCCATAACTATAAACATTAAACAATATATATTTTCTATTAAAAAAGTAAACTACTACTGTTATTTTCATCCTAATAATGGAATATGTTCTTTATTTTTTAAATAAAATGACCTTAATCAAATTTCAGCTCATAGGTCGGCACACGAGTAAGTACTTGTTCTTTTATTGTATAATATTAGGTCAGTATCGAATATACATGAATTGTTTCATCTAAGAATTTTAGTTCCATAATAATTTTTTTTATAGTTGTAATATATATTATCAAAAATAATATTGAAGATGCAAAGTATAACACATCTATGTTTAACATTGGTGGTGTTAGAATTGACTGAGTCAATGATTATGTTTAACACCTATAAATGTTTAACACCTACGTGTTAGACTTTGCCGAGTTAATCTTATCATTCCATATTTTTTCGTATTTAATTATTTTCGTATATTCAGTTCATTCTAGGATAGATATATATTTTATAAAGATTTAGGAACGAATAGGATTTGATTTATCTATAAATATATTCGAATAGATCTATTTCCTAGTATCTAGGGATAGTTGTTGAAGTTACTAATTTTTAGGGATAGAGCCATATCTTTAACATATCTTTCACATATCTTTGACATATCTTTCTCTAGTGCGTGTAGTTGAGATATTTATGCAGATATACATATCAAGCACGAGGCTAACCATATCTACACGAGGCAAATCATATCTACACGAATATGCATTAAAACAACTATATATATAAAACAAAACCGGGGGACAAATATGTAAAATACCGTAAAATAACAAAATTAACTAAAATATAGTTGATATAACAACTATAAAATAACTAAAACATATATATAAATATATTGTACGGAGAATATGTAAATTTATCCCAAACTTTGGATGAGTTTCCAATTTTATCCCAAACTTTTGAATATAACAATTTCAGGCCTAAACTTTGAACGAATTCCCAATTTTATCCCAAACTTCTAAATATAACAATTTTAATCTAGACTTTGAATTTTTTCCCACCTGTTTATATTTAAACATAAAAAATCTTACATGAACACAAATAATTGCATGTCATACACAAAAAATCCTACACGAACAATACTCTTCCATGTCATTTCATGAATAAAATGACAGTCATGAAGTATTTATTACGAATAAGAAATTTTAGTCTTATATATTCATAAAACTCGTGACATCTTTATGAAATATAATAACCTTTAGATAAATATATTTGATACATTATTGAAATATGACTTGATTTTATGTCTTTATTCGTTTTAATATTAAAAACAAATACATTTAAATTATTATTTTAGATCTTATTTTAAAATAAATTATTCACGAAAATAATATTCTTTTAGAAAATTATCTTAATTTGAAAGTAGAATATATAGTGAAGATTTATATAGTATGATATGCAAATATGTGTGTCCACGTAAGATTTTCGATGTTTAAATATTGACAATGGGAAAAAATTTAAAGTTTAGGTCAAATTTGTTATTGATCACTGCTATTTCTAACAGATTAATTATAGAACAGTGGCAAAT
>JAPKLW010002936.1:46327-57690 GCA_026898455.1 Plectranthus barbatus | reverse complement strand
TCGCACAGGAAACCGGGCCTGCTGATGACCGTCGATCCCCGCTTGCTGAGCGTCAATCTTGATCGTCTGAACCTGCATGGACTTGGGTATAAATACCCGATGCCTTTCGACGGAAAAACCTTTTACGATCATTCAATTTCAGAAACCCTACTCTCTCAAGCTTTTCTTAAGATTTCTTCTGAAATTATGGCTTCATCTTCCCGACAACCAGATGACAACCCACCATCTACATCTTCTTCGTCTGGTTCACCAGACCTACCAGTCGCAGAAGCCCACATGCCGACTTACACTGGCATCACACAGATGGACGATGTAGACTACACTCTTCCATTCGCCCGCCTGGTTCAGTTGAACAAACCAGCGACCAGGGCTCAACTCTCAAACGCGCAAATCAGGGCGGCGCAAGTTCAGAAAGAAAAAATCCTGAACGAGAAGCTGGCGCACAAGAACTTTGGACCAGAGTTGATCGAGATGATCGACCGGGAAGGCCTTCGACAATATCTGACGGCAAGGCCCGAGACCTTCCATCCGCATATGGTGGCGGAGTTCTATGCACGGGCCGTGATTGCTGACGGGAGGAAGTCTTTCACCACTTCCGTCTTCGGCCATATGATCACTGTCAGCGCCGAATACCTCGCCGACTTGTTCGGATTGAGGAACGAGGGCATGGAGATAGCCACCTACTTCCACAACGATGTAGAGGAGTTCAGGAGGCGGTGGACTCAGTGGAAGAGGGAGGGGGTGACGAGTTTTCGCACTGGAATGCGGAAGTCGGAGATGGACGACTGGTGGCAGATGGTGTGCGACATCGTCGTCAGGATGCTGCAATGCGAAGTTGGCTCATATGCTGAGTTGAGCCTGCGCAAATTCTCCGTGATGTGCGCGCTGGTGGATGGAGTGGAAGGGAACTGGGCCGAGTTCTTTTTCGGGAGACTGCTGGAGAATGTTGATCGCAACATCAACATTCCAATTGATGGGACGTTCACTCACTCTGTATCCTTTGGGCTGCGGATCAGCCATATTTTGGAGATGGAGATTGGAGATGGAGTGGACCAGGGGGAGCAACTGGTGAGTTCGGATTTCATTCCTCCCACCAAGGAGCAGGCAAAGCTGCCCCGCCCTGACTACCATAAGCCGCGGAGGCTGAAGGGAAAGACAGCAGTCGACCCAGCCACGGTTGTTTCGGAGGAAGAAGAGGAGGATAAGGGGGAACAGGTGCCAGTCATGGCACAGCCTCTGACGGAGGAGGCAAGGGCCGAGTTGAAAAGGAAGATGGAGACCGAGTCTCTTTTTACCCAACTGGAGGAGGCGGAAGTGGAGGCTTCTGGCAGTCGCCCTCAACCAGTTATGCAGGCGCCAGTCACCAAGAAGCCCTCCCGCAAGAAGGCGAAGACTTCCCAGCACCAGCAGCCACCATCAGCTGTGGCATACAATCCAGAATCTGGGAAAATCTCCATCCCAGTCAAGAAGTCCGTTCTGGGCCTGACTGAGGAGGAGACGCTGGAGAAGATGACTCGCAAGCGCAAGCGAGTCATGACCAAGGCGCAGAAGGCTGAGAAGCACGCCAAGAGGGCAAGGAGTGCTTCCTTGGTGAGGAAGAAGCAGGCCAAGTCAAGGCTCCGGGCTCTGCTGGCGAAGCAGAAGAGAGAGGCGGAGCTGGCGGCCAGGGATGAGCGCTTTGCTCAGATCAAGGCTGAGACTGAGGCCAGGCGCCAGGAGGAAATAGAGGAGCAACTGAGGCTGGCGACCAGGGGCAAAGGAAAAGCGTTCGAATCCACAAGTGCAAGGCCACCAGCACCAGCACCAGGCGAAATCTTATCTGAAGAAACTTTTGAACGCCTGCTGGTGATGGGCGCTGACAAGGATGTACTATCCCTTGTGGATGAGTACCAGCCGGAGGAGGAAACCGCTGATGTCCCTCCACCCGTGCAAGGGGGTGGTGGAGGTGACGACGTCCCACTGGCCGCGCAAGGGGGTGCCAGTGGAGGAGAAGAAGAGCGGGCGACCACCCCGGTACAACTGGCGAGCTCCTCGGATGTCAGTTCTGAATCCGAGGATGAAGAGGAACCAAGGGCTGAGAAGCCAGAGCAGGAGCCAGCTACGGAGGTTGTGCATCACTCAATGGTGCAGAGGATGGAGCCAAGGGATCTGTTCCCAGACTTTGAAGCTAAGGCTCAAGTTTCTGCCAGTCGCCCCCGATCCACAGATGCCTCGACATCAACTTCTGGGCGACCAGCAGCATCCTCAACATCACCAGTTAGGCGTGCACGATCTGAAAGGCGTCCTTACATGCTCTGCATCCAAGAGCATCAACTGGTTGATGAGGATACTTTCCAGGCACGAGTGACAGGAGTGCACCGGTGGGAGCAGCGCGGGGAGATGGCATTTCATAATTCAAGAGTGCCAGAGCCATCTGCATTCAACATCATACCTTTCAGCGGACTCCCCCACCAGTCGGTATATGCCTCCAGAATCACTGACTGGTGCCTGCCCCTGCAGCCAGTGGAATATTACAACTCCACTCTCTATGAGTATGCTGAGAACATCACGGTGGAGGTGGAAAATGCCGTCAATGACGAGATAATATCCAGCTACCGTAGGCTCTGGAGGGTGGATCCGGAACTATGTCTGGAGTTCCGGAGATGGCGAATTTTTGACAGATGCCAGCGCCTGCTGACTGTGGAGAAACGGGCGGTTCTCTATGCCAGGCTAGGTCTTGGCTACTGGAGAGCGGAGGAGGAGTGGGCCAATGCTTTCATGGGCACCGATCCTGAATGCCACCAGCAGCTGTCTACTAGGAGGATCCAGCGCCGCTTGCTGAAGATTGCAGAGTATAGGCAGCTGACTGGAAGCTCCGGCCTCCCGCCACGGCAAAAGGTCAAGTTACCTTTCCTCCAGTTCCGAGTCAGCAGTCGGGGGTACCAGCTGACGTACGCGCTCCGACGCCTCAAAGTGCTGGTTACCCTCCCGAGGATCCCTCCCTACCATGCTATCCTGTTCGACATGGCTGCCTGCGCCTTGCTGGTAGACCACATTGTGGAGGAGGATCCCTCGCGTGGTTTGTGGCTGACCCTTGCCGTCCCTCATGTTCCTATTGTCTCGGGCGATCTCGTCCCTGATTCTATGGACTGGCAAGTGGTGGAATTCACAGCCCCACTCGTTTTTGAAGAAGTCCAGCCAGCTCCAGCAGCAGTGCCAGTGGTGGCTGAATCAGCTGAAGTGCCAGCTGAGGAAGTACAAGTAGAGGTACCAGCAGCTGCTGCAGTGCCGGCGGAGGAGCCAGCCCCGATGGAGATATCAGCTGCATCTGACCCAGCAGCGGCTCCTTCCGCAACTGATGTGCCTTCCTCTTCCCTTGCAGTTTCAGCACAGCCTATCTCCGAGATCCATCCCCCTGCACAGCTTCTTGCATTCTTTGATGCCAGGATGGACCAGCGGTTCGCCAGCTTCCGAACCGAAATGACTCAGCAGATGGGGTCATTCACCGCTGGAGTGTCCTCCTTTTTGGCGCGGATCCAAGAGGGGGAAAGTGCGCGAGCACGAGCTGAGGCTGACAGAGCCCGTCTTGCTGAAGAGGAGAGGAGGATAGCTGCTGAGGAAAGGGAGAAGAGCAGACAAGATATGGCAGCGCTCACTGAGATCCTGAGGTCCTTTACCAGCAGAACTCAATCACCAGGATCATCTTCTCAGCCATAGTCTAGCTTCTTCATTTTGTGTAAGTAATTTTGTACCAGTCTAGACTAGTCAGTTGTCCTTCCTGTACTTGTAATTTCACATCACTAATGGATTGATTACTGACGGGTTGACGACAATTTCTCATTGTCCAACTAATGTCTACTGATTTTTACTTACCAGCTGAACTTACACATTTTGTGTAATCAGCACCAGCACTCCATTTGATATTTTTTAATTCTAACCTGGCTCAGATTCTTACTTCATAATTTAATCGAGCAATATCTCTCCCAGTTTGAGGGGGAAGATCCTTAGGTTAGAGCTGATGTGAGGAAGTATTTTCATGGGTTTAGATCTGATAGGTTTATTTGTAAAAACCCTGAAATATTCTGTAACTTTCCTCATCAGCTGAGTGCTCGCTGGTTAGGCTTTGATCGCACCAAAAAGGGGGAAATTGTTGGGAAATTTGGCTAAGTTTCCTTTCCCTCAGTAGCTTACTTGTTAGATTATAGAACTAGAAGCACTCATAGAAATGTTGTGATTCTGTTGTCTAGATCATAGTTTTGGTGCATCAAATCCTAAGTCCAACCAGCGTCAGTTTGTCTCTAGAATAGCTCTAGTCTCAAATGTAAAGTCCTGTTTAGGTCTTTTGAGTTGTAAGTCGTAGCTGATCAAGACTCATGCTGACACTGTTCATCAGCATGAGAATCTCTTACCTGGTGAAGGATTTCACCAGCAGACGACTGACAGACCCATGCTGACACTGTTCATCAGCATGGAGTCAAGAGCTAATGACTGGCTACTGTTCACCAGTTGGAAGGATTTCACCAGCAGGAGGCTGACAAATCCTACCAGCAGAATACGTGTTCTGGCTGACACTATTCACCAGCGGTGAAGCCACCAGTCATGGGAGATTCCAAGAAAGGGTTAACATCAGACAATTGGTAGACTAAGATTGTGCAAGCGCTAAGTCACCAGCAGAGACTGCCAGCACAAGATCACCAGTATGTTCTACCAGTCGGAGGTTACCAGCAGAATTGAAGATTCGTTCTCCCAGAGTCTTAGAGACAAAAAGAAGATTCGTCTGAGGAATATACTGACAAAGTAAGACTTTAAGGAAGGATATCCTTAAAGTCTATCAGTTCAAGACACCAGTTGCGATTCCTCGTACTGACGAAATAATGCCGTTCTGACACAAAGAGGTCTGTGTCAGAAAAAGCAGACACAGGTATGGCGTTTTCCTGAAATTCCTACCTGCCGCCGTCTGAAGTACATCCGAGGACAGAGACCCATTCCGGATGTGTCCAAACGGCTAGAAATTTGAATGGGATCCTGCGTCTATAAATAGGTCGGAGCTACCAACATTTAAGAGGTTTTTTACTGGCTTCGACGCTTACACGCTTGCATCCTGAACATTCAATACTCTCCAACTACCGAAAGAACGAACATTCATTGCAAGCAAGCAAGCATCTTTCGAGGCTTTCTTTAAAGCTTTTCCGTGTGTTGATATCTTTCAAACACGAGACTTCAAGCTTCCTGCTTGTAAGTTCAGACCTTACTTGGTGTTCTTTCTCTTTCTGAGGAAGAACATAGCAGCTCCAGAGCCAGCCAGCTCTTGAGTTATTACGGGCAGTTTGCCGTAGAGGATTTACGTTCTTGGGAGAACTCAACACCCAACCAGTCAGAGGAGGAGGTTGAAGTGACGTGCTCGCACTCCATCCATCTGACGAAGAGTTGAAGAAGGACAAGGACCGGGAGCGGTTGATCCAGTGGACTGGTAGACGGGGCATTTACCAGCTGGAGATAGATCGTAGGAACTTTGTACCGGATTACTCTTATAGTGAATTTCCAGTGAGTCGACTGGAGAGTGGACGTAGATCAGTTGATCGAACCACTATAAAAATCCTTTGCCTTTATCTGCTTTCAGTATTCAAATTTGTATTTGAAACCCAGCACTCAAGTGCTGGTGTATATCTGAAAACTGATAACTGTGCAAACTAGGCTTAAAATATTCTAAGTGTTGAGCTATCTGCTGACCAGCCAGTCAGCCAGTCAGCTGAAGCAACCAGCAGGACAGAGTGCAAGTTAGACTTATAAGTTCAATATTTCCGCTGCGTAACGTTATACACTCTGATAAACCGGGACCATCAAATTACAACAAGGGAAACCTAAACACTTACTTTTTTACATCTAGAAACATATTTCCAGCATAAAAACTGACTTTTGAAACAGTTTTTTAATTTGCGAATTTTCAAAATTTTGTTCCGGTGAATTTTCGTGCAATTACGATCTGTCATTTTTTGACAATTCTGAACTAATTACAACAAGGGAAACCCTAAACACTTACTTTTTTACATCTAGAAACATATTTCCAGCATAAATATCAACATTTGAAACGGTTTTTTAATTTGCGAATATTCAAAATTTTGTACAGGTGAATTTTCGTGCAATTTCGAGCTTGTCATTTTTTGACCATTCTGAACTAATTACTACAAGGGAAACCTTAAAAACTTACTTTTATGCATCTAGAAACATATTTCCATCATAAAAATAAACTTTGGAAATAGTTTTTTATTCTGCGAATTTTCATAATTTTGTACTGGTAAATTTTCGTGCAATTTTGATCTTATCATTTTTTGACAATTCTTAACTAATTACAACAAGGAAAACCTTAAAAACTTACTTTTATGCATCTAGAAACATATTTCAAACATAAAAATCAACTTTTGAAACATATTTTTTAATTTGCGAATTTTTAAAATATTTTACTGGTGAATTTTCGTGCAATTTCGAGCTTGTCATTTTTTGACAATTCTTAACTAATTACAACAAGGGAAACCCTTAATACATACTTTTTTACATCTAGAAACATATTTCCAGCATAAAAACAACATATGAAAGAGTTTTTTAATTTCTGAATTTTCAAAATTTTGTACCGGTGAATTTTCGTGCAATTTC
The DNA here is from genome assembly GCA_026898455.1 of Plectranthus barbatus. Classification (NCBI taxonomy): domain Eukaryota; kingdom Viridiplantae; phylum Streptophyta; class Magnoliopsida; order Lamiales; family Lamiaceae; genus Plectranthus; species Plectranthus barbatus. Next base: position 51,060 of record JAPKLW010002936.1, on the reverse strand, counting down.
GAGCTGTCATTTTTTGACAATTCTGACAAATTACAACAAGGGAAACCTTAAAATATTACTTTTATGCATCTGGAAACATATTTCCATCATAAAAATAAACTTTTGATATAGTTTTTTAATTTGCGAATACTCAAAATTTTGTATTGGTGAATTTTCGTACAATTTTTACCATGTCATTTTTTGACAATTCTTAACTAATTACAACAAAGGAAACTTTAAAAACTTACTTTTATGCATCTAGAAACATATTTCAAACATAAAAATAAACTTTTGAAATAGTTTTTTAATTTGCGAATTTTAAAAATTTTGAACCGGTGAATTGTCAAGCAATTTCAAGCTTGTCATTTTTGGACAATTCTGAACTAATTACAACAAGGGAAACCTAAACACATACTTTTTTACATCTAGAAACATATTTCCAGCATAAAAACCGACTTTTGAAACAGTTTTTTAATTTGCGAATTTTTAAAATTTTGTACCGGTGAATTTTCTTACAATTACGAGCTGTCATTTTTTGACAATTCTGAACTAATTACAATAAGGGAAACCCTAAACACTTACTTTTTTACATCTAGAAACATATTTCCAGCATAAAAATCAACATTTGAAACGGTTTTTTAATTTGCGAATATTCAAAATTTTGTATAGGTGAATTTTCGTGCAATTTCGAGCTTGTCATTTTTTGACCATTCTGAACTAATTACTACAAGGGAAACCTTAAAAACTTACTTTTATGCATCTAGAAACATATTTCCATCATAAAAATTAACTTTTGTAATAGTTTTTTAATCTGCGATTTTTCATAATTTTGTACTGGTAAATTTTCGTGCAATTTTGATATTATTATTTTTTGACAATTCTGAACTAATTACAACAAGGAAAACCTTAAAAACATACTTTTATGCATCTAGAAACATATTTCAAACATAAAAATCAACTTTTGAAACATATTTTTTAATTTGCGAATTTTTAAAATATTTTACTCGTGAATTTTCGTGCAATTTCGAGCTTGCCATTTTTTGACAATTCTGAACTCATTACAACATGGGAAACCCAAAACACATACTTTTTTACTTGTAGAAAAAAATTTTATAATTTTATAATTTTAAAAAATTATAAAATTTTAAAATTTTAAAAAATTTCAAGCATAAAAATCATCTTTTGAAACAATTTTATAATTTGTGAATTTTCAAAATTTTGTACCGGTGAATTTTCTTGCAATTTCGAGTTGTCATTTTTTGACAATTCTGAACAAATTAAAGCAAGGGAAACCGTAAACACTTACTTTTTTACATCCAGAAACATATTTCCAGCATAAAAATAATGTTTTGAAACAGTTTTTTAATTTTTGATTTTTCAAAATTTTGTACCGGTGAACTTTCTTGCAATTTTGAGCTGTCATTTTTTGACAATTCTGAACTAATTACAACAAGGGAAACCCTTAAACACTTAGTTTTTTACATCTAGAATCATATTTCTAACATAAAAATCAACCTTTGCAATATTTTATTAATTTGCGAATTTTCAAATTTTTGTATTAGTGAATTTTCGTGCAATTTTTAGCTTGTCATTTTTTGACATTTCTGAACTAATTACAACAAGGGAAACCCTAAACACTTTCTTTTATTACATCTAGAAACATATTTCCAGCAAAAAAATTAACTTTCAAAACAATTTTTTAATTTGCGAATTTTCAAAATTTTGTACCGGTGAATTTTTGTGCAATTTTGAGTTGTCGTTTTTTGAAAATTCTGATCTTATTAAAACAAGGGAAACCCTAAAAACTTACTTTTATGCATCTAGAAACATACTTCCATCATAAAAATAAACTTTTGAAATAGTTTTTTAATTTGTGAATTTTCAAAATTTTGCATTGATGAATTTTCGTGCAGTTTTGAGCTATCATTTTTTTAGTATTCTGAACTAATTAAAATAAGGGAAACACTAAAACTTACTTTCTTACATCCGAAAACATATTTCCAACATAAAAATCAACTTTTGACACAATTGTTTTTCAAAATTTTGTACTCGTGAATTTTCGTGCAATTTTGATCTTGTCATTTTTTAACAATTCTGAACTAATTACAACAAGGGAAACCTTAAACAATTACTTTTATGGATCTTGAAACATATTTCCATCATAAAAATAAACTTTTGAAATAGTTTTTTAATTTGCGAATTTTTAAAATTTTGTACTGGTGAATTTTCGTGCAATTTTGATCTTGTCAATTTTTGGCAATTCTGAACTAATTACTACAAGGGAAGCCTTAAAAACTTACTTTTATGCATCTAGAAACATATTTCAAACATAAAAATAAACTTTTGAAAAAATAAATTTATTTGCGAATTTTCGAAATTTTGTATTAGTGACTTTTCGTGCAATTATGAGCTTGTCATTTTTTGACAATTCTGAACTAATTAAAACAAGGGAAACCCTAAACACATAATTTTTTACATCAAAAAACATATTTCAAGCATAAAAATCAACTTTTGAAACAGTTTTTTAATTTGTTAATTTTCAAAATTTTGTACCGGTGAATTTTCGTGCAATTTCGAGCTGTCATTTTTTGACAACTCTGAACTAATTACAACAAGAGAATCCCTAAAAACTTACTTTTTTACATCTAGAAACATATTTCCAGCATAAAAATCTACTTTTGAAACAATTTTTGAATTTGCGAATTTTCAAAATTTTGTACGGGTGATTTTCGAGCAATTTCGAGCTTGTCATTTTTTAACAATTTTGAACTAATTACAACAAGGGATACCTTAAAAACTAAATTTTATTCATCTAGAAATGTATTTCCATCATTAAAATAAACTTTTGAAATTGTTTTTAAATTTGCGAATTTTCAATATTTTGTACTCGTGAATTTTCGTGCAATTTTGATCTTGTCATTTTTTTACAATTCTGAACTAATTACAACAAGGGAAACCTTAAACACTTACTTTTATGCATCTAGAAACATATTTCCAATATAAAAATCAACTTTTGAAACATTTTTTTAATTTGCGAATATTCAAAATTTTGTACCGGTGAATTTTCGTGCAAATTTGAGCTTGTCATTTTTTGACATTTCTGAACCAATTACAACAAGGGAAACCCTAAACACTTACTTTTTTACATGTGGAAACATATTTTCAGCATAAAAATAAACTATTGAAACAATATTTCAATTTGCGAATTTTCAAAATATTGTACCGGTGAATTTTCGTGCAAATTCGAGCTGTCATATTTTTATAATTTTGAACTAATAACAACAAGGGAAACCCTGAACATTTAATTATTTACATTTAGAAACATATTTCCAGCATAAAAACCTTTTGAAAAAGTTTTTAAATTTGCGAATTTTCAAAATTTTGTAAAGGTGAATTTTCGTGCAATTTCGAGCTGTCATTTTTTGACATTTCTGAACTAATTACAACATGTGAAACTTTAAACACTTACTTTTTTACATCTAGAAACATATTTCCAGAATTTAAATCTTTTGAAACAGTTTTTTAATTTGCGGATTTTTAAAATTTTATACCAATGAATTTTTGTGCAATTTCGATCTTGTCATTTTATGACAATTCTAAACAAATTACAACTAGGGAAACCTTAAATAATTACTTTTCTGCATCTAGGAACATATTTCCAGCATAAAAATTAAATTTTGAAACAATTTTTTAATTTGCGAATTTTTAAAATTTTGTACCCGGTGAATTTTCGTGCAATTTTGAGCTGTTATTTTTTTACAATTCTGAACTAGTTAAAACAAGGGAAACCCCAAACACTTACTTTTTTACATCTACATACATATTCATAAAATAAAAATAAACTCTTGAAATAGTATTTTAATTTGCGAATTTTCAAAATTTTTTCCCGGGGAATATTCGTGCTATTTAGAGCTGTCATTTTTTGACAATTCTGAACTAATTACAACATGGGATACCCTAAATTTTTACTTTTTTACATCTAGAAACATATTTCCAGCATAAAAATCAACTTTTGAATCAATTTTTTAATTTGCGAATTTTCAAAATTTTGTACCCGTGAATTTTTTTGCAATTTTGAGCTTGTCATTTTTTTATAATTCTGAACTAATTACAACAAGGGAAACCCTAAACACATACTTTTTTACATCTAGAAACATATTTCCAGCATAAAAACGAACTTTTGAAAAAACTTTTTAATTTACGAATTTTTAAAATTTTGTACCGGTGAATTTTCGTGCAATTTTGAGCTGTCATTTTTTGACAATTCTGAACTAATTACAACAAGGGAAACCCTAAACACTTACTTTTATGCATCTAGAAACATATTTCCAGCATAAAAATCAACATTTGAAAGAGTTTTTTAATTTGCGAATTTTCAAAATTTTGTACGAGTGAATTTTCGTGCAATTTCGAGATGTCATTTTTTGACAATTCTGACTAATTACAACAAGGTAAACCCTAAACACTTACTTTTTTACATCTAAAAACATATTTCCAGCATAAAAATCAACTTTTGAAATAGTTTTTTAATTTGCGAATTTTCAAAATATGGTACGGGTGCTTTTTTTTGCATTTTTGAGCTTGTCAGTTTTTGACAATTCTGAACTAATGACAACAAGGGAAACCTTAAAGACTTACTTTTATGCATCTAAAAACATATTTCAAACATAAAAATCAACTTTTGAAACATGTTGGTCCCGGTTTATCAGAGTATATACGTTACGATACGCAGCGGAAATAAAGTTAATTGATTT
>JAPKLW010002936.1:1920-46317 GCA_026898455.1 Plectranthus barbatus | reverse complement strand
ACAAGTAAGCTACTGGGAAAGGAAACCTTAGACAGATTTCCCAACAAAACATTTTTTTAATTTGCAAATTTTAAAAATTTTGTACTGGTGAATTTTCGTGCAATTACGAGCTTATCATTTTTTGACAATTCTGAACTAATTACAACAAGGGAAACCCCAAAACATACTTTTTTACATCTAGAAAAAAATTTCCAGAATAAAAATCAACTTTTGAAATAATTTTTTAATTTTTGAATTTTCAAAATTTTGTACCGGTGAAGTTTCGTGCAATTTCGAGCTTTCATTTTTTGACAATTCTGAACAAATTAAAACAAGGAAAACCCTAAACACTTACTTTTTTACATCTAGAAACATATTTCCAGCATAAAAATAAACTTTTGAAACAATTTTTTAATTCTTTAATTTTCATAACTTTGTACCGGTGAATTTTCTCGCAATTTCGAGCTGTAATTTTTTGAACTAATTACAACAAGGGAAACCCAAAACACTTACTTTTATACATCTAGTAACTTATTTCCAACATAAAAATCAACTTTTGCAACATTTTTTTAATTTGTGAATTTTCAAAATTTTGTATTGGTGAATTTTCGTTTAATTTTGAGCTAGTCATTTTTTGACATTTATGAACTAATTACAACAAGGGAAACCCTAAACACTTACTTTTTTTACATCTAGAAATATATTTCCAGCATAAAAATCAACTTTCGAAACAATTTTTTAATTTGCGAATTTTCAAAATTTTGTACCGGTGAATTTTCGTGCAATTTTTAGCTGTCATTTTTTTAAATTTATGAACTAATTAAAACAAGGGAAACCCTAAACACTAACCTTTATGCATCTAGAAATATATTTCCAACATAAAAATAAACTTTTGAAACTGTTTTTTAATTTTTGAATTTTCAAAATTTTGTATCGGTGATTTTCGTACAATTTCGAGCTGTCATTTTTTGACAATTCTGAACTAATTAAAATAAAGGAAACCCTAAACACTTCTTTTTTTTTCATCTAAAAACATATTTCCAACATAAAAAGCAACTTTCGAAACAATATTTTAATTTGCGAATTTTCAAAATTTTGTACCGGTGTATTTTCATGCAATTTCAAGCTTGTCATTTTTGGACAATTCTGAACTAATTACAACAAGGGAAACCTAAACACTTACTTTTTTACATCTAGAAACATATTTCCAGCATAAAAATCAACTCTTGAAACAGTTTTTTAATTTGCGAATTTTTAAAATTTTGTATCGGTGAATTTCCGTGCAATTTGGAGCTGTCATTTTTTGACAATTCTGAACTAATTAAAATAAAGGAAACCCTAAACAGTTACTTTTTTACATCTAAAAACATATTTCCAACATAAAAATCAACTTTTGAAACAGTTTTTTAATTTGCGAATTTTCAAAATTTTGTACCGATGATTTTTCAAACAATTTCAAGCTTGTCATATTTTGACAATTCTGAACTAATTAAAACACGAGAAACCCTAAACACATAATTTTTTACATCTAGAAACATATTTCATGCATGAAAATAAACTTTTGAAACAATTTTTTAATTTGCGAATTTTCAAAATTTTGTAGCGGTGAATTTTCGTGCAATTTCAAGCTGTCATTTTTTGACAATTCTGAACTAATTCAAATAAAGAAAACCCTAAACACTTAATTTTTTTACATCTAGAAACATATTTCCAGCATAAAAATCAACTTTTGAAACAGTTTTTTAATTTTTGAATTTTCAAAATTTTGTACCGGTGAATTTTCGTACAATTTCGACCTATTATTTTTTGACATTTCTGAACTAATTACAACAATGGAAACCTTAAACACTTACTTTTATGTATCTAAACATATTTCCATCATAAAAATAAACTTTTGAAACAATTTTTTAATTTCCGAATTTTCAAAATTTTGTACTAGTGAATTTTCGTGCAATTTTGATCTGGTCATTTTTTTACAATCTTGAACTAATTACAACATGGGAAACCTTAAACACTTACTTATATGGATTTAGAAACATATTTCCGACATAAAAATCAACTTTTGAAATAGTTTTTTAATTTGCGAATTTTCAAAGTTTTGTACCGGTGAATTTTCGTGCAATTTCGAGCTGTCATTTTTTGACAATTCTGAACTAATTAAAATAAGGGAAACCCTAAACACTTACTTTTTACCTCTAAAAACATATCTCCAGCATAAAAATTAACTTTTGAAATAGGTTATTAATTTGCGAATTTTCAAAATTTCGTACCGGTTAATTTTCGAGCAATTTCGAGCTATCCTTTTTTCACAATTCGGAACTAATTATAACAAGGGAAACCCTAAATACTTAATTTTTTACATCTTGAAACATATATCCAGCATAAAAATCAACTTTTGAAATAGTTTTTTAATTTTTGAATTTTCAAAACTTTGTACAGGTGAATTTTTGTGTTCAATTTCGAGCTTGTCTTTTTTTGACAGTTCTGAACTAATTACAAAAAGGGAAACCCTAAACAATTACTTTTTCCATCTAGAAACATATTTCCTGCGTAAAAATCAAATTTTGAAATAGTTTTTGAATTTGCGAATTTTCAAAATTTTGTATAGGTTAATTTTCTTGCAATTCCGAGCTGTCATTTTTTTGACAATTCTGAACTAATTACAACAAGTGAAATCCTAAAAACTTACTTTTTTACATCTAGAAACATATTTCCAGCATAAAAATCATTTGAAATAGTTTTTTTATTTGTGAATTTTTAAAATTTTGTGCCGGTGAATTTTTGTGCAATTTCGAGCTTGTCATTTTATGTCAATTCTGAACAAATTACAACAAGAAAAACCTAAAACACTTACTTTTCTGCATCTAGGAACATATTTCTAGCATAAAAATTAACTTTTCATACAGTTTTTTAATTTGCAAATTTTCAAAATTTTGTACCAAATGAATTTTCGTGCAATTTTGATCTGTCATTTTTTTGTAATTCTGAACTAATTAAAATAAGGGAAACCTTAAACACTTACTTTTAGGCATCTACAAGCAAATTTCCATCATAAATATAAACTTTTGAATGAAGTTTTTAATTTGCGAATTTTCAAAATTTTGTACTAGTGAATTTTTGTGCAATTTTGATCTTGTCATTTTTTGACAATTTTGAACTAATTACTACAAGGGAAACCTTAAAAATTTACTCTTATGCATCTAGAAACATATTTCAAACATAAAATAAAATTTTGAAACTGTTTTTTAATTTGCGAATTTTCAAAAATTTTGTACCAGGGAATTTTCGTGCTATTTCTAGCTGTCATTTTTTGACAATTCTAAACTAATTACAACAAGGGACACCCTTAACACATACTTTTCTTACATCTAGAAACATATTTCCAGCATAAAAATCATCTTTTGAAACAATTTTTTAATTTGCGAATTTTCAAAATTTTTTAACAGTGAATTTTCGTGCAATATCGAGCTGACATTTATTGACAATTCTGAACTAATTAAAACAAGGGAAACCCTAAACACTTACTTTTTTACATCTGGAAACATATTTCCAGCATAAAAATCAACTTTTGAAACAATTTCTTAATTTGCGAATTTTCCAAATTTTGTAACGGTGAATTTTCGTGCAATTTCGAGCTGTCATTTTTTTTACAATTCTGAACTAATTACAAAAAGGAAAACCCTAAACACTTAAATTTTTTACATCTAGAAACATATTTCCGGCATAAAAATCAACTTTTGAAACAATTTTTTAATTTGCAAATTTTCAAAATTTTGTACTGGTGAATTTTTGAGCAATTTCGAGCTTGTCATTTTTTGACAATTCTGAACAAATTACAACAAGGGAAACCCTAAACACTTACTTTTTTACATCCAGAAATATATTTCCAGCATACAAATCATCTTTTGAAACAATTTTTTAATTTTTAAATTTTCAAAATTTTGAAGCGATGAATTTTCGTGCAATTTCGAGCTTGTCATTTTTTGATAATTCTGACATAATTACAAAAAGGGAAACCATAAACACATAATTTTTTACAGCTAGAAACATATTTCCGGCATAAAAATCAACTTTTGAAACTGTTTTTTAATTTGCGAATTTTCAAAATTTTGTACCGGTAAATTTTTGTGCAATTTCGAGCTTGTCATTTTTAAGCAATTCTGAACAAATTACAACAAGGGAAACATTAAACACTCACTTTTATGCAACTAGAAACATATTTCCAACATAAAAATCAACTTTTGAACAATTTTTTAATTTGAGAATTTTTAAATTTTTGTACCGGTGAATTTTCCAGAAATTTCCAGCTGACTTTTTTTTGACAATTCTGAACTAATTAAAAAGAGGGAAACCCAAAACACTTATTTTTTTATATCTAGAAACATATTTCCAACATAAAAATCAACTTTTGAAACAGTTTCATAATTTGCGAATTTTCCAAATTTTGTACCAGTGAATTTTCGTGCGATTTCGAGCTGTCATTTTTTTACAATTCTGATCTAATTACAAAATGGGAAACCTAAATACTTAATTTTTTACATCTAGAAAACATATTTCTGGCATAAAAATAAACTTTTGAAACAATTTTTTAATTTGCGAATTTTCAAAATTTTATACCGGTGAATTTTTGTGCAATTTCGAGCGTATAATTTTTTGACAATTTTGAACTAATTAAAACAAGGGAAACATTTAACACTTACTTTTATGCATCTAGAAATATAATTCTGACATAAAAATCAACTTTTGAAACAATTTTTTAATTTGCTAATTATCAAAATTTTGGACCGGTGAATTTTCGTGCAATTTCGAGCTATCATTTTTTAACAATTCTGTACTAATTATAACAAGGAAAACCCAAAACACTTACTTTTTTATATCTAGAGACATACTTTTTATACTTTTTTGAAACAATTTCTTAATTTGCGAATTTTCAAAATTTTGTATCTGTGAATTTTCGTGCAATTTCGAGCTTGTCATTTTTTGACAATTCTGAACTATTTACAACATGGGAAACCTTAAACACTTACTTTTATGCATCTAGAAACATATTTCTAGAATAAAAATCAACTTTTTAAACGGTTTTTTAATTATCAAGTATCAAATTTTTGTATTGGTGAATTTTCGTGCAATTTCGAGCTGTCATTTTTTTACTATTCTGAACTAATTATAACAAGAGAAACCCTAAACACTTACTTTTATACATCTAGAAACATATTTCAAGCATAAAAATCAACTTTTGATATAGTTTTTTAATTTTCGAATTTTCAAAATTTTGTACTGTTGAATTTTCGTTCAATTTCGAGCTGTCATTTTTAGACAATTCAGAACTAATTACAACAAGGAAGACCCTAAACAATTAATTTTTTACAACTAGAAATATATTTCCAGCATAAAAATCTACATTTGAAATAGTTTTTTAATTTTTGAATTTCAAAATTTTGTACTGGTGAGTTTTCGTGCAATTTCGAGCTGTCATTTTTTGACAATTCTGAACTAATTACAACAAGGGAAACATTAAACACTTACTTTTATGCATCTAGAAATATATTTCCGACATAAAAATAAACTTTTGAAACAATTTTTAATTTGCGAATTATCAAAATTTTGGACCGGTGAATTTTCGTGCAATTTCGAGCTTGTCATTTTTTGACAATTCTGAACTAATTACAAAAAGGGAAACCCTAAACACTAACTTTTTTTACATCAAGAAATATATTTCCAGCATACAAATCTTCTTTTGAAACAGTTTTTTAATTTGCAAATTTTCAAAATTTTGTACAGGTGAATTTTCGTGCAATTTCGAGTTTGTCATTTTTTGACAATTCTGAACTAATTACAACAAGGGAAACCCTAAACACATACTTTTTTACATCTAGAAACATATTTCCAGCATAAAAATAAACTTTTGAAACAAATTTTTAATTTGCAAATTTTCAAAATTTTGTACCGATTAATTTTCGTGCAATTTCGAGCTATCATTTTCTGACAATTCTGAACTAATTAAAACAAGGGAAACCCTAAACACTTAATTTTATAAATCTAGAACCATATTTCAAGCATAAAAATCATCTTTTGAAATAGTTTTTTAATATGCGAATTTTAAAAATTTTGTACCAGTGAATTTTCGTGCAATTTCGAGCTGTCATTTTTTGACAATTACGAACTAATAACGACAAGGGAAACCCTAAACACTTACTTTTTTACATCTCGAAACATATTTCCAGCATAAAAATCAAAATTTGAAATAGTTTTTAATTTCCGTAGTTTCAAAATTTTTTACCGTTGAATTTTTTTGGATTTTGAGCTTGTAATTTTTGGACAATTCTGAACTAATTACAACATGGTAAACATTACACACTTACTTTTATGCAATTAGAAACATATTTCCAACATAAAAATTAACTTTTGAACAGTTTTTTAATTTGCGAATTTTCAAAATTTTATACCGGTGAATATTCGTGCAATTTCGAGGAGACATTTTTTGACAATTCTGAACTATTTAAAACAAGGTAACCCTAAGCACTTACTTTTTTACACCTAGAAACATTTTTCAAGCATAAAAATCTACTTTTGAAAAAGTTTTTTAATTTGCGTATTTTCAAAATTTTTTACTGGTGAATTTTCGTGCAATTTCGTGCTGTCATTTTTTGACAATTCTAAACTTATTATTACTACAAGGGAAACCCTAAATACTTACTTTTTTACATCTATAAACATATTTCCAGCATAAAAACCAACTTTTGAAACAATTTTTAAATTTGCGAATTTTCAAAATTTTGAATCCGTGAATTTTTGTGCAAATTCAAGCTTGTCATTTTTTGACAATTCTGAACTAATTACAACATGCGAAACTTTAAACACTTTGTTTTATGTATCTGGAAACATATTTATCTCATAAAAATAAACTTTTGAAATAGTTTTTTAATTCTCGAGTTTTAAAAATTTTGAATTGGTGAATTTTTGTGAAATTTCGAGCTGTCATTTTTTAACAATTCTGAACTAATTACAACAAGGAAAACCCTAAATACTTTCTTTTTTACATCTAGAACTATATTTCTAGCACAAAAATAAACTTTTGAAATAGTTTTTAATTTGCAAATTTTCAAAATTTTGTACCGGTGATTTTTTGTGCAATTTTGAGCTTGTTATTTTTCGACAATTTTGAACTAATTACAACAAGGGAAACATTAAACACTTACTTTAATGCATCTAGAAACTTATTTCCAACATAAAAATCAACTTTTGAAACAGTTTTTTAATTTGCGAATTTTCAAAATTTTGTACCGGTGAATTTTTTTCCAATTTGGAGCTAGTCATTTTTTGACAAATCTGAACTAATTACACCAAGGTAAACATTAAACACTTACTTTTATTCATATAGAAACGTATTTCCTGCATAAAAATAAACTTTTGAAAAAGTTTTTTAATTTTCGACTTTTCTAAACTTTATATCGATGATTTTTCCTGCAATTTCGAGGTGTCATTTTTTAACAATTCAGAACTAATTACAACAAGGGAAACCTAAATACTTACTTTTTTACATCTAGAAACATATTTCCAGAATAAAAATCAACTTTTGAAACAGTTATATAATTTGCGAATTTTCAAAATTTTGTACCGATGAATTTTCGTGCAATTTCGAGCTGTCATTTTTTGACAATTTTGAACTAATTACGAGAAGGGAAACCCTAAACACTTACTTTTTCACATCTAGAAACATATCTCCAGCACAAAAATCAACTTTTGAAATAGTTTTTTAATTTGCAAATTTTCAAAATTTTGTACCGACAAATTTTTATGCAATTTTGAGCTTGTCATTTTTTGACAATTCCGAACTACTTACAACAAGTGAAACATTAAACATTAACTTTTACATCTAGAAACATATTTCCAGCATAAAAATCAACTTTAGAAACAGTTTTTCAATTTGCGAATTTACAAAATTTTGTACCGGTGAATTTTCGTGCAATTTCGAGCTGTCATTTTTTGACAATTCTGAACTTATTACAATAAGGGAAACCCCAAAAACTTACTTTTTTTTATATCTAGTAGCATATTTCAAGCATAAAAATCAACTTTTGCCGGTGAATTTTCGTGCAATATCGAGCTTGTCATTTTTTGACAATTCTGAACTAATTACAACATGGGAAACCTTAAACACTTACTTTTATGGATCTATAAACATACTTCCAGCATAAAAATCATCTTTTGAAATAGTTATTTAATTTTTGCGTTTTCAAAATTTTGTATCGGTGAATTTTCGTGCAATTTCGAGATTTCATTTTTTGACTATTTTCAACTAATTAAAACAAGAGAAACCTTAAACACTTACTTTTTACGTCTAGAAACCTATTTCAAGCATAAAAATCATCTTTTTAAACAATTTTTTAATTTGCGAATTTTCAAAATTTGTACTGGTGAATTTTCGTGCAATTTCGAGCTGTCATTTTTTTACAATTCTGAACTAATTACAACAAGGGAAACCCTAAATACTTACTCTTTTATATCTAGAAATATATTTCCAGCATAAAAATCAAAATTTGAAATAGTTTTTAATTTGCAAATTTTCATAATTTTATACCGGTGAATTTTTGTGCAATTTTGAGCTTGTCATTTTTTGACAATTCTGAACTAATTACAACAAGGGAAACATTAAACACTAACTATTATGCATCTAGAAACATATTTCCGACATAAAAATCTACTTTTGAAACATATTTTAATTTGCGAGTTTTCAAAAATTTTGTAGCGGTGAATTTTCGTGCAATTTCGAGCTATCATTTTTTAACAATTCTGTACTAATTATAACAAGGGAAACCCAAACACTTACTTTTTTATATCTAGAAACATATTTCCAGCATAAAAATCAACTTTTGAAACAATTTCTTAATTTGCGAATTTTCAAAATTTTGTATCCGTGAATTTTCGTGCAATTTCGAGCTTGTCATTTTTTGACAATTCTGAACTATTTACAACATGGGAAACCTTAAACACTTACTTTTATGCATCTAAAAACATATTTCCAGCATAAAAATCAACTTTTGAAACAGTTTTTTAATTTTCGAGTTTCAAAATTTTGTATCGGTGAATTTTCGTGCAATTTTGAGCTGTCATTTTTTGACTATTCTGAACTAATTAAAACAAGAGAAATCCTAAACACTTACTTTTTTACATCTAAAAACATATTTCAAGCATAAAAATCAATTTTTGAAATAGTTTTTAATTTGCGAATTTTAAAAATTTTGTACCGATGAATTTTTGTGCAATTTCGAGCTTGACATTTTTTGACAATTCTAAACTAATTACAACAAGGGAAACATTAAAAACTTACTTTTATGCATCTAGAAACATATTTCCGACATAAAAATCATCTTTTGAAATAGTTTTTCAATTTGCGAATTTTTAAAATTTTGTGCCGTTGAATATTTGTGCAATTTCGAGCTTGTTATTTTTTGACAATTCTGAACTTATTACAAACAGGGAAACCCTAAACACTTACTTTTTTCCATCTAGAAACATATTTCAATAATAAAAATTAAATTTTGAAACAGTTTTTGAATTTCTGAATTTTTAAAATTTTGTATAGGTGAATTTTCGTGCAATTTCGAGCTGTATTTTTTAACAATTCTGAACTAATTATTACAAGGGAAACCCCAAACACTTACTTTTTTTATATCTAGAAACATATTTCCAGTATAAAAATCAAATTTTGAAACTGTTTTTTATATTTGCGAATTTTCAAAATTTTGTATCGGTGAATTTTCATGCAATTTCGAGCTTGTCCTTTTTTGACAATTCTGAACTAATTACAACATGGGAAACCTTAAACACTTACTTTTATGCATCTAGAAACATATAACCAACATAAAAATCATCTTTTGAAAAAGTTTTTAAATTTGTGAATTTTCAAAATTTTGTATCGGTGAATTTTCGTGCAATTTCGAGCTGTCATTCTTTAACAATTCTGAACTAATTACAACAAGGGAAATCCTAAACACATATTTTCTTACATCTTGAAATATATTTCCAGCATAAAAATCATCTTTTGAAAGAGTTTTTTAATTTGCGAATTTTCAAAATTATATCTCTCGAAGTTTTGTGCAATTTCGAACTTGTCATTTTTTCACAATTCTGAACTAATTACAACAAGGGAAACCTTAAACACTTACTTTTCTGCATCTAGGAACATATTTCCAGCATAAACATAATGTTTTGAAACAGTTTTTTGATTTGCGAATTTTCAAATTTTTGTACCTAATAAATTTTCGTGCAATTTTGACCTGTCATTTTTTGACAATACTGAACTAATTAAAACAAGGGAAACCCCAAACACTTACTTTTTTACATCCAAGAACACATTTCCAACATAAAAATCAACTTTTGAAATAGTTATTTAATTTGTGAATTTTCAAAATTTCGTGCCAGGGAATTTTCGTGCTATTTCGACCTGTCGTTTTTTGACAATTCTGAACAAATTACAACTTGGGAAACCCTAAACACTAAATTTTTACATCTAGAAACATATTTCCAGCATAAAAATAAGCTTTTGAAACAGTTTTTTTAATTTGCGAATTTTCAAAATTTTATACTAGTGAATTTTCGTGCAATTTTGAGCTGTATTTTTTAACAATTCTTAACTAATTACAACAAGAGAAACCCTAAACACTTCTTTTTTCATCTAGAAACATATTTCCAGCATAATAATCAACTTTTGAAACAGTTTTTTAATTTGTGAATTTTCAAAATTTTGTATCCGTGAATTTTCGTGCAATTTCGAGCTTGTCATTTTTTGATAATTCTGAACTAATTACAACATGGGAAACCTTAAACACTTAATTTTATGCATCTAGAAACATATATCCAGCATTAAAATATTCTTTTGAAAAAGTTTTTTAATTTGTGAGTTTTCAAAATTTTGTTTCGGTGAATTTTCGTGCAATTTTGAGCTTTCATTTTTTAACAATTCTGAACTATTTACTACAAGGGAAATTCTAAAAACTTACTTTTTTACATCTAGAAACATATTTTTCCAGCATAAAAATCTACTTTTGAAAAATATTTAATTTGCGAATTTTCAAAATTTTTTACCGGTAAATTTTTGTGCAATTTCGAGCTTGTCATTTTTTGACAATTCTGAACTAATTACAACAAAGGAAACTTTAAACACTTACTTTTCTGCATTTAGGCAAATATTTCCAGCATAAAAATAAAGATTTTTAATAGTTTTTTAATTTGCAAATTTTCAAATTTTTGTTCCGGTGAATTTTCGTGCAATTTCAAGCTATCATTTTTCGACAATTTTGAACTAATTAAAACAATAGAAACCCTAAACACTTACTTTTTTACATCTAGAAACATATTAACAACATAAAAATCAACTTTTGAAATAGTTTTTCAATTTGCGAATTTTCAAAATTTCGTACCAGGTAATTTTCGTGCTATTTCGAGCTAGCATTTTTTTGACAATTCTGAAAAAAATACAATATGGGAAACCCTAAACACTAAATTTTTTATATCTAGAAACATATTTCCAGCATAAAAATCAGCTTTTGAAACAGTTTTTTAATTTGAGAATTTTCAAAATTTTGTACTAGTGAATTTTTGTACAATTTCGAGCTTGTCATTTTTTTACAATTCTGAATTAATTACAACAAGGGAAACCTTAAAAACTTACTTTTATATATCTAGAAACATATTTCCAACATTAAAATCAACTTTTGAAACAGTTTTTTTGATTTTCGAGTTTTCAAAATTTTTGTACCGTTGAATATTTTTGCAATTTCGAGCTTGTCATTTTTTGACAATTCTTAACTAATTACAATAATGGAAACCCTAAACATTTACTTTTTTCCATCTAGAAACATATTTCCCAAATAAAAATCAACTTTTGAAAAAAATTTTAATTTGCGAATTTTAAAATTGGTGAATTTTCGTGCAATTTTGAGCTGTCATTTTTTAACAATTCTGAACTAATTATAACAAGGGAAACCCCAAACACATACTATTTTATATCTAGAAACATATTTCACGCATAAAAATCTACTTTTGAAAATGATTTTTAATTTGCAAATTTTCAAAATTTTGTATCCGTGAATTTTCGTGCAATTTCGAGCTTGTCATTTTTTAACAATTCTGAACTAATTACATGGGAAACCTTAAACACTTACTTTTATGCATCTAGAATCATATATCCAGCATAAAATCAACTTTTGAAAAAGTTTTTTAAATTTGGAGTTTTCAAAATTTTGTATCGGTGAATTTTCGTGCAATTTCGAGCTGTCATTTTTAACAATTCTGAACTAATTACAACAATGGAAACTCTAAACACTTACTTTTTTACATCTAGAAACATATTTCCAAAATAAAAATCAACTTTTGAAATAGTTTTTTAATTTTTGAAATTTCAAAATTTCGTACCAGAGAATTTTTGTGCTATTTCGAGCTGTCATTTTTTGACAATTCTGAACAAATTACAACATAGGAAACCCTAAACACTAAATTTTTACATCTTTAAACATATTTACAGCATAAAAATCAGCTTTTAAAATAGTTTTTTAATTTGCGAATTTTCAAAATTTTGTACTGGTGAATTATCGTGCAATTTCGAGCTTGTCATTTTTTGAAACTTCTTAACTAATTACAACAAGGGAAACCCTAAACACTTCTTTTTTACATCTAGAAACATATTTCAAGCATAATAATCAACTTTTGAAACAGTTTTTTAATTTGTGAATTTTCAAAATTTTATACCATTGAATTTTTGTGCAATTTCGATCTTGTCATTTTGTGACAATTCTGTACTAAATACAAAAAGAGAAACCCTAAACACTTACTTTTTACCATCTAGAAACATATTTCCAAAATAAAAATTAATTTTTGAAACATTTTTTTAATTTGCGAATTTTCAAAATTTTGTATTGGTGAATTTTCGTGCAATTTCGAGCTGTATTTTTTAACAATTCTGAACTAATTATAACAAGGGAAACCCCAAACACTAACATTTTTTATATCTAGAAACATATTACCAGCATAAAAATCAAATTTTGAAACTTTTTTTTAATATGCGAATTTTCAAAATTTTATATCTTCGAATTTTTGTGCAATTTCGAACTTGTCATTTTTTGACAATTCTGAACTAATTACAGCAAGGGAAACCTTAAACACTTACTTTTTTACATCTAGAAACATATTTCCAACATAAAAATCAACTTTTGAAATAGTTTTTTAATTTGCGAATTTTCAAAATTTCGTACCAGGGAATTTTCGTGCTATTTCGAGCTGTCATTCTTTGACAATTCTGAACAAATTAAAACACGGGAAACCCTAAACACTAAATTTTTTACATCTAGAAACATATTTCCATCATAAAAATCAGCTTTGAAACATTTTTTTAATTTAAGAATTTTCAAAATTTTGTACTGGTTAATTTTTGTGAAATTTCGAGCTTGTCATTTTTTGACAATTCTGAATTAATTACAACAAGGTAAACCTTAAAAACTTACTTTTATGCATCTAGAAACATATTCCCAACATAAAAATCAACTTTTGAAAAAGTTTTTTAATTTGCGAATTTTCAAAATTTTGTACAGGTGAATTTTTGTGCAATTTCGAGCTTGTCATTTTTTGACAATTCTGAACTAATTACAACAAGGGAAACCCAAACACTTACTTTTTTCCATCTAGAAAAATATTTCCAGAATAAAAATCATCTTTTGAAACAGTTTTTTAATTTGCGAATTTTCAAAATTTTGTATAGGTGAATTTTCGTGCAATTTCGAGCTGTCTTTTTTTAACAATTATGAACTAATTATAACTGGAGAAACCCTAAACACTTACTTTTTTATATCTAGAAACATATTTCCAGCATAAAAATCAACTTTTGAAACAGTTTTTTAATTTGTGAATTTTCAAAATTTTGGATCCGTGAATTTCCGTGCAATTTCGAGCTTGTCATTTTTTGACAATTCTAAACTAATTACGTGGGAAACCTTAAACACTTACTTTTATGCATCTAGAAACATATATCCAGCATAAAAATGAACTTTTGAAAATGTTTTTTAATTTGCGAGTTTTTAAAATTTTGTATCGGTGAATTTTCGTGCAATTTCAAGCTGTCATTTTTTAACAATTCTGAACTAATTACAACAAGGGAAACCCTAAACACTTGCTTTTTTACATCTAGAAACATATTTCCAGCATAAAAATCATTTTTTGAAACAATTTTTTAATTTGCGAATTTTCAAAATTTTATACATGCGAATTTTTGTGCAATTTCGAACTTCTCATTTTTTAACAATTCTGAATTAATTACAACAAGGGAAACCTTAAACACTTACTTTTCTGCATCTAGGAACATATTTTCAGCATAAAAATAAAGTTTTGAAACAATTTTTTGATTTGCGAATTTTCAAATTTTTGTACCTGGTGAATTTTTGTGCAATTTCGAGCTGTCATTTTTTGACAATTCTGAACTAATTAAAATAAGGGAAACTCTAAACACTTATTTTTTTTACATCTAGAAACATATTTCCAACATAAAAATCAAGTTTTGAAATAGTTTTTAAATTTGCGAATTTTCAAAATTTCGTACCAGGGAATGTTCGTGCTATTTCGAGCGGTCATTTTTTGACAATTCTGAACTAATTACAACATGGGAAACCATAAACACTAAATTTTTTACATCTAGAAACATATTTCCAGCATAAAAATCAACTTTTGAAACATTTTTTTAATTTGCGAATTTCAAAATTTTGTACTGGTGAGTTTTCGTGCAATTTCGAGCTGTCATTTTTTGACAATTCTGAACTAATTACAACAAGGGAAACCCTAAACACTTACTTTTTTACATCTAGAAACATATTTCCAACATAATAATCAACATTTGAAACATTATTTTAATTTGCGAATTTTCAAAATTTTGTACCGGTGAATTTTCGTGCAATTTCGAGCTTGTCATTTTTTCACAATTCTGAACTAATTACAACAAGGGAAACCTTAAAAAATTACTTTTATGCATCTAGAAACATATTTCTAACATAAAAATCAACTTTTGAAATAGTTTTTTAATTTTCGAAATTTTTAAATTTTGTACCAGTGAATTTTCGTGCAATTTCAAGCTGTCATTTTTTGACAATTCTGAACTAATTACACCAAGTGAAACCCTAAAAACTTATTTTTTTACATCTAGAAACATATTTTCAGCATAAAAATCAACTTTTGAAACAATTTTTTAATTTGCGAATTTTCAATTTTTTTGTACCGGTGAATTTTCGTGCAATTTCGAGCTTGTCATTTTTTTACAATTCTGAACTAATTACAACTAGGGAAACCCTAAACACTTACTTTTTACATCTAGAAACATATTTCCAGCATAATAATCAACTTTTGAAATAGTTTTTTAATTTCTGAATTTCCAAAATTTTGTACCGTTGAATTTTTGTGCAATTTCGAGCTGGCATTTTTTGACAATTTTGAACTAATTACAACAAGGAAAACCATAAACACTTACTTCATTACATTTAGAAACATATTTCCAGCATAAAAATCAACTTTTGAAATAGTTTTTTAATTTGCGAATTTTCAAAATTTTATACCGGTGAATTTTCGTGCAATTTTGAGCTATCATTTTTTGACAATTCTGAACTAATTACAACAAGGGAATCCTTAAACACTTACTTTTATGCATCTAGAAACATATTTTCAGCATAAAACTAAACTTTTGAAACAATTTTTTAATTTGCGTATTCTTAAAATTTTGTACCGGTGAATTTTCGTGCAATTTCGTGCTATTTTTTTTGACAATTCTGAATAATTAAAATAAGGGAAACCCTAAACACTTAATTTTTTACATCTAGAAACATATTTTCAGCATAAAAATCTACTTTTGAAACATTTTTTTAATTTGCGAATTTTCAAAATTTTTGGCTACGTAGTAACAAAGAGAGGTATTGAAGCTTACCCCACACAAGTCAAAATAATAACTGATATCACACACCCAAAAAATCCGAAGGAGTCCTGCGGCTGACAAGGAGGCTTGCGGCTCTTAGCAGATTCATTTCAAGGTACTCTGAGAAGACGTATAACTTCTTTCAGACTTTGAGGAAAGGAAAGAAATTCAAGTGGACCGAGGAATGTGCAAGGGCACTCGAAGAACTCAAGCACTACTTGACTAACTCTCTGCTACTCTCCAAAACTTAGAATGGGGAATCCCTACTACTATACCTTGCAGTGTCGGAAAAAGCACTAGGGGCTATCATCGTTAAAGAAGAAAAAAGAAAGCAGCTACTGGTCCACAATGTTAGCATGCCATTAGTCGATGCAGAGACAATATATACGGTGTTGGAGAAGCTTGCGCTAGCACTCGCGGTGGCAACACGCAAGTTGTGGCCCTACTTTGAGGCATACAAGGTAACGGTGGTAACCACGTACCCTCTGCGGACTATGATCTCCAAGCCTAGCTTATCCGGGAGGTTACTAAACTGGGCTGTCAAGCTTGGGGGATACGAGTTGGAATTTCAACCACGCACGATAATCAAATCACAAGTGTTAGCAGATTTCATAGCAGATTTCACGACAAGCCTGCAGTAGGAAGCTAAAACAGAATAGCTAACTTAAGTTGCGAAAAGCAAAGAAGCGGGACCTGGATTATTCAAACAGATGGTGCCGACAACGTGCATGAAAATGGGGCTGGCTTGTTCGTAAGAAACCCTTGGGGTGAAGCATTTGAAAGGGTAATCTGGCTCAAATTCGATGCAACAAACAATGAAGCCAAATATGAGGCATTGATCAAAAGAATGTAGCTAGCAAGAGAGCCCTAGGCTACGCACGTGGAAGTAAGGTGCGACTCGCAGCTCGTGGTTTGCTAAATGAGCAACGAATACCAAGTAGAAGAACCAAGGCTACTCCTTAACCACGAGTTAGCACCTAAACTAAAATCTGAATTCAAAGAATGCGAGATCAAGCACGTTGCGAGGGATGAAAATTCTCAGGCAGATGCGCCAGCAAACCTAGCCTCCGCAGTAGTCAAGAAGACTAACCGACCGGTACCCATTATTTGGGTCGACGAGCCGACAATAAAGCAAGGGCTGCAGGAAACCTTCCAGATCCTGCCAATAGATGAGAACTCATGGATGCGACCCATAGTAAATTTCCTCAAGGATGGCCAACGCCCAAAAGATAGATGCGAAGCAACAAAACTTGAAAGACAAGCTGCAAAATTCACACTCATTGAAGAGAAACTATACCAGAGATCCCTAGAAGGACCTCTACTGAAATGTCTAAATGAAGAGGATTCAAAGAACCTGCTATCGGAGATACATGAAGGCGATTGCGACAATCACTCAGGCGGCAGGTTACTGGCACACAAGGTGCTATCCGCAGGATTTTATTGGCCTACACTAAGGAAAGATGAAGGCGAGCACGTTAGAAGGTGCGACGAATGTCAACATTTCGAAATAGTTTCCCATCGGAGCGCTGAACCATTACATGCCACGATCCCCCCATAGCCCTTCATAGTTTATGGGATGGATATCATGGGAAAACTACCTCGAGGTACAGGGCAAAAGGAATACATCTTGGTGGCCACAGACTACTTCACTAAGTGGGTGGAAGCCGAAGCCTTGAGAAATACCGAAGATCCAGATGTAATCAAATTTCTCTGGACACACATTTTATGTCGCTTCGGAGTACCAAAAGAAATATGAACAAACAATAGTGCTCAATTTACGAGCAGAAGACTCAAAGAGTTATGCAACAAGTATGAGATAAAACTCACCTTCTCTACCCCAAGGTATCTAGAGGCGAATGGACTTGCAGAATCAACAAACAAGACGCTAATGGCAACTTTGAAGAAACGTCTCGGTACCTACAACAAAGGATGGGTGGAGGAACTACTTGCAACATTATGGTCCTATAGGATAACTCCAAGAACAGCCACAGGCGCAACACCATTTTCACTTGCATATGGAGTAAAGGGCAGAAGCCCAAGAATCAAATTTCTTTATGAAGAAAGAAACTCAAAAAGCTTGCTCAAAGACCTCGAACTAATTGATGAAGCCCCCGATGAAGCCCGCGCAAACATGGCTCGACGGACATCCCAAGTTGAAAAATTCTTCAACACCAAACTACGGCTAAGGCGCTTTGTGGAAGGTGACCTAGTGTTTCGAAGAGTCTTTAACAACACAAAGGATTGCAGTCGAGGCTAGCTCACACCTAAGTGGGAAGGGCCCTACCTTATCTCCATGGTGGTCGGCCAAGGTGCGTACAGTCTAATCACATCAAGATCTCAAGAAGTACTACCCATAGGTGCCGACCAAACGGTTTTGCATCTTGATATGTGCGTAAAATGACCTATATTTTGATGTGTGAGCGTGCATGTTTGTGGCCATTTTACCCTCATATCATATATTTTTGTTATTCTTTTGTTGTGCTTTCGTGTTTTTGTGTTTTAAATTTTGTTGGTTGAGTTTTGAGCATAAAACAACACTTTTGGTTGAGTTTTGGAGGCAAATCGCCCGAGCTAGGAGTCAAAGTAGGATAGGCTCGTCCGAGCGGAGCAGAGGAGAGCATCTTGGAGTTCAGAGGCAGCGCTCGGCCGAGCTACGCCTGGCTCGGTTGAGGCATGCTGGACAGAGGGCTCACTCGGTCGGTCCTGCAGTGCTCGGCCAAGCCAGGGTTTCAGAGAGTTTGCTCGGTCGAGCCAAAGTGGCTCGACCGAGCCAGATCGTGAACTTGGAGATTTTGACAGTTTTCAACATAGCTCGGGCGAGCCGTGCTTGGCTCGGGCGATCCGAGGTCCTGTTTGCTCATTATAAAAGGGGGGAAAATGGTTATTTTAATAACTTTTCATAATTTTGAATAACTTCTTCCTAAATTCTCTCTATGATTTCCATTTCCATCCCTTCCAAAAGCTCACCCAAGGTATCAAGGAGCTAATCCATCATCCTAGGAGAAGAATTGAAGATCCAAGGGGGTAGATCAAGACCAATCAAATCCAATTGGGGAAGATTTCACTTTCTACTTATCAATTGTAATGGATTTATTTGATTTCAATTTTGTATTGTTACAATTGAGAGGTAAGATGTTCTAATTCAATTTGGATGTTGATTTGAACAAGGATGTATGAATATTAGGTTTGATAATTGTTTGTTTACTTCTTCTTTGTGATTGAAGCATGCTAGAGCTTGTTTCTATTCATCTAGATGTAGGTAATAGCCAGTCTAGATGATATTTGACACAATCATTGCAGCTAACACGCAGATAGGTGTGTCGTGAATAGCATGTCTTCATATGTATCTCGATCCAATCCCTGTGCGGATGAAATGCATAGGTCCATAATTTGCGAGCTCTTATGAATGAGTTAGGGGTCGATAACGTGACTGTTTGAGATTTCTAATTACATCTACAGTCAATTCGCCGTGATAAGGGATTGACTATATTAGAGCGACTTGATCATCCATCTAGGGATTAAAATGTGTTTACATCAATGATTAACCTAATTGGATTACATCTACGTTTATTTCAACATCCTATCTACCTCATTCTAGTATTTGTTTGTCTTGGTTTACCAAAGTGTGAAGAGAATTGTTTGATTGATTGAGATTTAATGTTGATTTTTGGTTTAATTCATTGCTTGTAATATGTTTTTAGCATAGGTTTAAATTTAATGCTTAGATTGATAGAAATTACTCAACGATTCTATTTTTCCTAGCTATTAGACTTTGTTATAGTATCCCGGTAATCGAGCAGGCAAAGGGAAGAAGGACAACCTTGAGTGTGCGGTGAGGATTTGTATGAGTTTTTATTGCGCATCAAGTTTTTGGCGCCGTTGCCGGGGAATTCATTTAGTAGGTTGCTAGATATTGGGGGAAAACTGAAGCTTGTAGGCTAGGTGTTTGTGTTTTTGTTTGTGTGAGTAATTTGTTGTTGTTTTTTTGTATTTGTTGGTACTTTGAGTTTGTTGGATTCTTGTAGGTGTAAAATGGAGAATCATCGTGGAATTAACACGGAGAGATTGTATAATTTGCAAAGACAAACGGAGGAAATGAAGGCCAAAATGATAGAGAGACAAAGGCCACGAAGGACGATCCGAAGTGAGTATGAGAACATGTGGGAAGGTGATTGCCAATGGTCGGACAATGCAAGAGAGTACTGTGCAAAGAAATCTATAAAAGAGACTAGTGAAGATGATTGGTTGAAAAGCCAATTGGATTTAATGCAAGAACAACTTAGGTTGTTAAGGTGTTCAAATAGGAAAAGTGATGATGTCAAGGAAAGAAAATGTGAGGTGAATTAGGAGATATTTGAGGACACTCCGAAGCACGAATCAATAATTCCAAGCCAAGGAGTGAAACAAAGCAAGAGGAGGAACCTTGGCAAGTAGAACTAAAAAAAGAGAAGATAGTGGTGTTGCAAGGAGAAGAATCAAAGAAAGAATTTAAAGAATTATCTCAAGAAGAGGAAGAGGATGAAGGCACCGAGGAGGAGTTGCAAGTCATTAAAAGTAAGAAGTATGGTGCTCTTGAGATACCTTCACTTGAGGAATTGCAAAAAGTCCCGGCCTTGGTAGAACAAGATAAAGAAGAGCAAAATGATGAGGTAATTGTGTCGGGGGGTCTAAGTGGCGATATGGTGCCTAAATTTCCTTCATTAGTGATAGATAAGAGGGAAAAGGAGGTGATTCTAGAAGAATTAGTGAATGGATCTTGTGATTTGATCGGAGAAGGAGGTGATAAGGAGTCAAAGATAAATCCAAACAAGGAACAAGTCGAGACTTATATAATTTGGATACATTTGGATGAGGACTTGGAGATGAAATCAAAGAAGGAATCACCACCTTTTATAGTCGAGTTTATCGAGACATTCAACACTTTTTGGAAGGATGAGAGGGGTGCAAGGAAGATATCTCTTGACAAATTGATTCAAAGCAAACGCCGAACAAGGGAGAAAGGTATCTTGAAAATACACAAGATTTTTGACAATGGGTGATGTGGTAAGGTCGTCTAGCTACTGATGTTAAGGAAGCGCTTGTTGGGAGGCGACCCAACCAATTTTCTTTCTTTTGTTTAATTGTTTTTAGTTGATTTGATTTTGAATAAATGTTTAGTTTGTTTTGTTTGTGTTTGATAGGGAAACCCGAGAGGAGTGACGAACACCGCCTACCTTTTGCAAACTTAGTCTTACTTGACTAAGTTTGGGGGGATGTGCCGGTAGCCGGTGCCTTGGTTTATTCTTCTCCATCTCCTATCCTTTATCTTGCAATTAGTTTAGTTGTTGGATATTGTCCCTTTATTGGATTTGATTCGATTTGTTTGTATCTATATTGATATTCTACCTTGGATGAATGATTTGGATTATGCTCATCTTGATGATATGTATGGATATTTTCATGGGTTTGAGTTTGTTGAATGGATTTGTTTTTTGAACATTGGTTTTGATGGTATGTTTGGTGGAGCTAGTGGAAAAAGGATTTATGTGTATGGATTTTGGATAGTGGAATGATGGTGGAAAGAGGTTTTGGAAGTGAATATGGTTGAGGATTGTTTGATTGTGATTGTGGATAGAATCATTAATGAGTTGGCATGATTGAATACTTACTATTATGAATGGTTGGTTATTTCGATTAATGGATGGAATTGAATGGTTGTGCTGGTGAATAATGCTCTATATGTCTTGATTGATTGGTTTGTGGAAAGTTAGGTGGATATGAGAGCTTTATTGGCTTGTTATATGCTCAATAGTTTGGTGGTGTTTTTGGTAATGTGAGTAGGTACCAATAAGGTCTTGGAGAAGCGGTTCGATCATGGCTACCGATGGGTAACACATTCTATCGTTTCTGTTGCCACTTAGTTGTATTGCATTTAGATTGTTGTTAGATTGTTGTATGCATGTAGATTGTTTTTAGGTTGTTGTGTGCTTGTGTGTGTGTGATGAACCCGAACTAGACTTGAGGTTTGAATCATGACTACTTGGTGAAGTTTGATGTTTACCTTAACCAATGATAGGGCAGAATCTTGTTGTCAAAGCATGTTCTAGTTTAACTTTTGAATTGCCGAGTTTTGTGTGAGGTTAATGTATAGGACTTGACAAAAAGCCGTGAGATTTGAGCCATGATATTGTCATATCTATTTCGATTGTGAGTGGCAAGATTGAGAATTTGAGATCTAGAACTTGCATTCGTTCTCTATCTATTGGCATGAGTATGTAAATAGGAAATGATATTAGGCCATCGATTCTTAGTACCACCTTTTACACCGGGAGTATAAGGTGGTTTTGATTATAATTTTGCCTTTCATATCTTTGACCCCCGTGATTGAGTTTTAATTGGTGAATCTTCTTTGATATGTTTAGGACCATATTTGGGGGGAAAGAGTGTATGAGGGTGAATACGGTGATGAGAGTTGGGTTGGGAATTGATTGGATTTGTGATGATTGAAAATGTTGAGGCATGATAGAACGAAATTAGGGATTGTTGTTGATCCTAGAAAAATGAGCACCTACAAAATTTTGGTGCAAGTGTTTGAAAAGAGAGGCACCCACAAAATGAATAATGATGGTGCTATTGAAAAATTATGAAAAAAAGGGAAAAGAAAAGAGAAAAACAAAAAAACAAAAAAAAATGTGTTGTGAAATGAAAAAGCCTCGGGGTTTGTAGTGGTTCGAAAAGAACAAGTTTGGGGGTTTTGGGAAATTGAGAAGTTTAGTCACTTTGGCCCAAAACCACCCACCTTTTAGTTAGCCACATTACAACCTATGAAAAGGCCTTTTTGATCGTAGAAACTAACTCATTGTAGTATAGTGGTAATAATGGATGCAAGCATATGGAAATCAAGCTCGATATCTTGTGATTGAGTGCATCCTATCGTCCCTAAACACGTGAGGGAGTGCTTTCGTTTCTTGTATCCATTTTTTATGAGTGGTTCATGTCCTTAGCATTAACCTTGTTACAAAGTTAGGTGATAATCTCATTTTACTTGAACATGCTAAGATAACTTTGATGAGGTATGAGGTATTGCATGAGGTAGATTAATGGCTTTACTTTGTTTTGATTGAGGACAATCAAAGGTTCAAGTTTGGGGGATTATGATATGTGCGTAAAATGACCTATATTTCGATGTGTGAGCGTGCATGTTTGTGGCCATTTTACCCTCATATCATATGTTTTTGTTGTTCTTTTGTTGTGTTTTCGTATTTTTGTGTTTTAAATGTTGTAGGTTGAGTTTTGAGCATAAAACAACACTTTTGGTTGAGTTTTGGAGGCAAATCGCCCGAGCTAAGAGTCAAAGTAGGATAGGCTCGTCCGAGCGGAGCAGAGGAGAGCATTTTTTAGTTCAGAGGCAGCGTGATACGTGCGTAAAATGACCCATATTTCGATGTGTGCGCATGCTTGTTTGTGGCTATTTTATTCCCGTATCATATATTTTTGTCGTATTTTGGTTGTGTTTTCGTGTTTTTGTGTTGTGAATGTAGTAGGATAGGTTTTGGGCATAAACGAGTATTTTTGGTGGAGTTTTGGAGAAAAATTGCACGTGTTTGGAGTTTGGAGGCGTCGACCGGCCGAGCGGAGCAGGATTGGCCGAGCGTGGCGTACAGAGGGCTCGACCGGCCGAACCACGTTGGACCGGCCGAGCCATGTTGGACCGGCCGAGCCAGGCCACAGATAGGTGGCTCGGTCGAGCCACTTCGACCGGGCGAGCCTGGCCGGATTTCTCCAGCATTTTGGCGGTTTCCAGCTTCGACCGGGCGAGCCATACTTCGACCGGGCGATCCGAGGCCCTGTTTGCTTGTCTATAAAAGGGGGAAATTCATTTATGTTAAGAACTTTTGGTCAGATTCTAAATAACCGCTCCTAGAATTCTATCTATATCCTTCCTCAACCACTTCCATCCACATTCAAGGGTGATCTAGGTCACATTCCTCCAAATTTGGTGAAGATCAAGGAAGATCAAGAGGTAGATTGAGTCCAAGGGAAGCAATTGAGGAAGATCAACGCTAGACCTATCAATTTTGTAATGGATTCTATTACTTTCTCTATTGTATTGTACGGAATTGAAGGTGTGAGGAACTCATTTCTATTGTGAATGTTGATTGGATGGATAATGTGTTGAGATGAGATTGGTTGATGATTGTTTACTTTCCTTTGAGAGCTTGAATTGTACTAGATCTTGTTCTTTATCTCTTAGGTGTAGGTAATAGCCAACCTAGGGGGTATTTGACGTGAACGTTGCAGCCAACACGCGGGCGGAATCATCGTGAATAGTGTAGATTCATACGATTTTAGTTCCAATTCATGTGCGGTGCTAGGTCGTAGGGCAATAATTGACGATCTATTTGGAGTGGTCTAGGGCTTAATAACGTGACTGTTTGCAAGTCTTAGTATCATCAACCGTTATCTCGCCGTGACAAGGGGTTAACGAGTGTAGGGTCGATTGCTCAATCTCCTAGGAATTAAAATTGGTTTACATCACGATTTGATCGAATTTGCACACTTTTGATGTTCATTCAACATTCATTCTTATCTCATTGTTATACTTGGTACTTTTTCTACCTACCTTGGTGAAATTGATTGTTGTCAAGTCTTTAGTTTGACAATTGATTAATGATTTTTGATGTGTTGCTATTGCTTAGGATAGATTACTATTTTGCCTAGTTGATAGAAATCATTCAACGACTTATTTTTGCCTAGTTGTAAGACTTTGCCGTAGTATCTCGGTATTCTAGCGGGCGAAGGGAAGAAGGACCTGGATTTGACAAATTTTATTCTTGTGTATCTAAGAGTTTAATTTTGATTGAACTTTTAGCCGCATCAAGTTTTGGCGCCGTTGCCGGGGACTTCATTTAATAGGTTGCTAGATATTGGGGGAAAAGTGAAGCTTGTAGGCTAGGTGTTTGTTTTATTGCTTGTGTGAAATTTTTGCTTTTAGCTTGTTGATTGATGGTTGTTTTTTCTTTTGTTTGTTCAAGTTGATTAGTTTGGTAATTAGTTTCTTTTGTGGGGTTGTAGGTTGTTTATGATCACGAGGTCCAAGGCTCGTGAGCTCTTGGAGAGGAAATTACAACAAGGGAAAGGAAGTATTGAGATTGATTTGGAAATGGCTAACACGGGAGATGATACGCTTAGGATTGGAGAGTTAGAAAGACAAATTGAATTGATGAAAGCTTTACTAAATGAGAGGAATGGTCCTCGTAGACCACTTCAAAACCTTTTCCGACCTCAAGGGGAGCCGATGATCGGAGGTTTCCGGTTGGGAGTGAACGCCACACAATTTGAGATAAAGCCACAGTTGGTCCAAATGATACAGAATAATCAGTTTGGGGGACATGCAACCGAGGATCCGAATGTCCATATATCTCAATTTTTGGAAATCACGAATACCATAAAGATCAACCAAGTGCCCCAAGACCAAATACGGCTGTGGTTATTCTCATTTTCTTTGAGGGACTCGGCGAGGAATTGGTTCGAAGGTTTAGACAAGTCAAATATTACCACTTGGGAAGAATTAAGAGAGAAGTTCCTACTCAAATTTTTTCAGCCAAGTTTGACTTTGAAAAGAAGGGCAGATATAACATTGTTTGAGAAAAGGTACAATGAACCTATCTATGAAGCTTGGGATCATTTCCGAGAGCTTCTACACAAGTGTCCTCGACATGGTTTTTCGGGGAGTCAACAAATTTTCCAATTCTATGGTGGATTGGATTATGAGACGAAAATGTTGATGGATGCATCATCTGGAGGAGTGTTTCTTGAATTGGAAGAGAATGAAGCTTGGAGTTTGATCGAGCGGATAGCTAATAATAGTAGTCAATGGCCAAGAAAAAGAATGGAACCCAAAGTAGTGAAAACAGTGAGAGAAGCAAGTGAGATAGAAATGTTGCGAGATCAAATGGCTTCAATGCAAGAAAAAATGGAGAGGTTGATGTGTGAAGCCAAGAGAAAAGGTGATGAATATGGAAGAGATGTATATACTTTGGAAAATCATTTGAGAAGACATCAAGAAATTGAGCACGAGCCGTATAGTGGAGACTCTACATTTGACCCATGGAAGAAGGCAAGGTTGTCATCGCAAGTTTGGGGGAATGATTCGAATCATTTGTACTTGGAAGAGGAAGAGAAGATACCAGAATTAGGGGAGGACCTTGAGTGGAAGTGTGAAAGAAATGAGAAATTCTTGAAAGAAATTAAGTCACAAGTAGCGTGTATAGTGCATCGATTAAGTCAAGAGGAAGAAGGTCCTTTTGAAGGCGCATGTGGAGTCATAACCACTAGAAGTGGGCTGTCTTATGATGGACCGAAGCAAGGGTAAAAAGAAGGTGAAAGGGAAAAGATCGACGGAGTTACTAAGAAGAAGGTTATGTTCAAAGAGGAAGAAGAAGTCATACCGAAAGAAGCTAAAGAACAAGACGTAACTGTGAAAAAATCTGCGGAGAAAGAGGCAATCCCTCTTATGCCTTATCCTCAACGGTTCGAGAAAAGTAGGAAGAACAAGAAGTTTGCTCGATTTCTTGAGCACATGAGCAAGATTCAAATAAATCTTCCTTTATTAGAGGTCCTACAAGAAATGCCAGGATACATCAAGATGTAGAAGGAGATGTTCACTCAAAAGAGTAAGTACGGCATTGGTGAATATGAGACAGTGAATTTATTTGAAGAATGTAGTGCTGTGATTCAAAGAAAGATGCCATTTAAAAGGCAAGACCCAGGCAGTTTCACTATTTCATGTATAATTGGTGGAATTGAAGTGACTCGTGCTTTGTGTGATTCAGGGGCTAGCATCAACCTAATGCCTTTATCCTTGTTCAAGAAATTGGCAATAGGGGAGATTAAGTCCACCACCATGACACTGCAAATGGCAGATCGGTCTTTGTCATACCCCAAAGGAATTGTGGAGGACGTGTTAGTAAAAGTGCGAGATTTTATATTTCCCGCTGACTTTGTGGTACTTGATATGGAAGATGATGGAGATGTTCCTCTTATTTTGGGAAGACCATTTTTGTCCACCGGTGGAGCATTATTTGACATGAAAAATGGTCAATTAACCTTTCAATTTGATGGAAGAAAGATTACTTTTTCCTTCCCGGAAGCCATGATAGAAGTGTGGAGGATGAGAATGAGGAGAAATGCAATGTGATAGAAGTTTTGCAAGGTCAAAGTTTTGAGGAAGTAGATGGACGAGAGCCATTAGAAGAGGTTTTACAAAATTCCATTTTTTCGATTAATATGGTTGGTAACAAAGAGGAAGTAAGGGAAGATATTGGGGAGTATGTCCGAGTGTTGGATAATTTTCCTATTGACCCATTACATGAGGAAGCTAAGTTCTTGGAATTAAGAACAAAAGAGGAGGAAGATAGGGCTAAGCAAAGGAAATTGGAGATGAAGAATAAAGCACCGGAAGTTGAATTAAAAAAATTACCGGATCATTTGAAGTATGCATTCTTGGGAGAAGATGAGACATATCCGGTGATTATCTCGACTTGACTTTTGGGTTGTGAAGTTGAGAAATTGCTTCGTGTTTTGAGGATGCATCGGTCGGCTATTGGTTGGCAACTTTCCGATATAAAAGGAATAAGTCCCGCCATTTGCATGCACAAGATACTTCTCAAGGAAACGTGCAAACCTAAACGACAACCTCAAAGGAGGATGAATCCAATGATGCAAGAGGTGGTGAAGAAAGAGGTGCTTAAGTTGCTTGATAATAATATCATCTATGCTCCGAGTGATAGTGAGTGGGTAAGCCCAACACATATGGTACCGAAGAAAGGGGGATTTGAAAAGGTGGTAAAGGACAATGGCGAAGAAGTCATGGAGAGATTGACCAAAGGGTGGCGGTTTTGTATTGATTATCGTGCTTTGAATTTAGCTACTCGCAAAGATCATTTCCCTTTACCATTCATTGACCAAATGCTTGATCGACTTGCAGGGCGCTCTCATTATTGTTTCTTGGATGGCTATTCGGGTTACAATCAGATTATGGTGGCACCGGAGGATCAACACAAAACTGCTTTTACATGTCCTTACGGGATTTTTGCATATCGACGGATGCCATTTGGGTTGTGTAATGCACCGGCTACATTTCAATGATGCATGATGGCTATATTCCATGGGCTTATCGAAGAGATTATGGAGGTATTCATGGATGATTTTTCAGTTTACGGTAATTCCTTTAATGCATGTTTAAAAAATTTGGAAATTATTCTTGCTAGATGCGAAGAGACAAACCTTGTTCTTAACTGGGAAAAATGTCATTTTATGGTTTGTGAAGGAATTGTGTTAGGCCATAAAATTTCTGTAAAGGTTTAGAAGTAGATAAGGCTAAGATTTGTGCTATAGAACAATTACCTATTCCAAAATCGGTGAAAGGGGTTAGGAGTTTTCTAGGACATGCTGGATTCTATAGGAGATTCATTCAAGATTTTTCTAAAATAACTAAACATTTATGTAGTTTGTTGGAGAAAGATGTGCCATTTGTTTTTGATGAAGCTTGTGTTTGTGCTTTTGAGAAGTTGAAGAAGGCTCTTGTGACTTCTCTGGTTTTAATTTCACCTAATTGGAATGAAGAGTTTGTGTTGATGTGTGATGCAAGTGATGTTGCACTTGGGGTAGCCTTAGGTCAAGTTAGAGATAAAGTGTTTAGGGTGATTGCCTATGCTAGTAAAACTCTAAATTCGACTCAATGTAATTACACTATCACTGAGAAAGAATTTCTAGCCGTGGTTTATGCATATGATAAATTTAGAGCTTATTTGGTAGGAGCTAGGTCGATTGTGTACACGGATCATGCGACCATTCGATATTTGTTTAAAAAACCGGACGCAAAACCTAGACTCATTAGGTGGATTTTATTGTTGCAAGAGTTTGATATAGAAATTCGGGATAAGAAAGGTTGTGAGAATGTTATAGCCGATCATCTGTCTCGTTTAGAGGAGCCGGTTCAGGGAGATGAGCATGAATCAGGTATTAATGATAGTTTTCCGGATGAACATGTTCTATATGTGGCCTATAACATTCCGTGGTATGCTGATTTTTCAAATTTTCTTGTTGCCGGAGTGTTTCCTCCCGATTTGAAACCCCATCAAAGGAAGAAGTTCCTTAAGGATGTGCGGTTTTATTATTGGGAGGAGCCTTTCTTGTTTCGTAGATGTGCAGATGGAGTCATTCGGAGGTGTGTGCATCAAGGAGAGTGGAGACAGATAATGGAGGAATGTCATGCTTTGGAAAGTGGAGGTCATTTTGCTGCTAATCGCACGACATTAAAGGTACTTTCTTGTGGCTTCTATTGGCCATCTATTTACTGTGACTGTATGAATTTTGTCAAGGCTTGTGATAAGTGTCAGAAATCAGGATCGATAACCCGTCGGGATGAGATGCCTTCTAAATTTTTTATTGAAGTAGATTTGTATGATGTTTGGGGGATTGATTTTATGGGACCATTTCTTTCTTCTTGCGGGTATCAGTGTATATTGCTTGCCGTTGATTATGTATCCCGTTGGGTAGAGGCTTGTCCAACCACTACTAATGATGCTAAGGTTGTGCTAAAATTTTTGCAAGGATTAGTTACACGCTTTGGTATTCCTAGAGCTTTAGTAAGTGATGGGGGAAGTCATTTTTGTAATAAATTGTTAGAAAATTTGTTAGCAAGGTATGGAGTTAAGCATCAGATTACTTCCCCGTATCATCCTCAAGCTAATGGTCAGACGAAGCTTGCCAACCGAGAAATCAAGGCTATTTTAGAAAAGACAGTAGCTTCCCGGAAAGATTGGTCTAAGCGTTTAGATGATGCTTTATGGGCTTATCGCACGGCTTTTAAAACTCCGATTGGTATGTCACCTTATCAATTGGTATTTGGGAAGTCGTGCCATTTGCCGGTCGAGTTGGAACATAAAGCATATTGGGCATTGAAGATGGTTAATGTTGATTGGATAAAGGCTCAAGGGGAGCGTGCTATGCATTTGAATGCGATGGATGAATTCCGAATGAAGCCTTTGAAAATTCAAAAATTTACGAGGAGCGTACTACGAAGTTCCACGACATGCACATCCGACGTAAAGTTTTTGCTCCTGGTGAGTTGGTGTTACTCTTTAACTCACGGTTGAAGTTCATGCCTGGTAAGTTCCGTTCAAAATGGTCGGGTCCTTTTATTGTGAAGCAAACTTTTGATAATGGTACGATGGAAATAGCACGTGAGAATGGTCCTTATTTTAAGGTGAATGGTCATCGGGTTAAACCATATTATGTTGATAATAGATCTAATTTGGTTTTGGATGTTTCTTTTGTTAATTAAGGTATGCAGTCGAGCTATGGGCTTTAAAAAAGCGTTTGATGGGAGGCAACCCATCCAGGAACACCAACAGCAGCAGGATAGGGTTGAGCAATGACGCACCGTCTACCTTTTTGACAAACTTAGTCTCACTTGACTAAGTTTGGGGGGAAGTGCCGGTAGCCGGTGCTCTGGTTTATTCTCTTCTCGATCCCTTTATCTTTACTATGCTTTCTAGTATTAGGCTAGTTTAGTTGAATTTCAATGAATTTGGATCTTCGATTGGGTTGTATAATGATATTGATTTACCTTTACTTTGATTATGGATTTTGGATGTTGGATAAGGATTTGGATGATGATTTTTATGGTAATATGATGTGTTGAGGGAATATTTTGGCAAGCTTGCATGTGTTTAATCCTTTCTATTTGGTTTTGGTATGTGGATGTGTTATGGTTTGGTATGAATGGTGGAACTAGTGGATATTGCCTTATTTTTGTTGATGTTTGGTTTGTGGAAGATGGTGGAAATGAGAACTTAATTGGCTTGTTTATGCTCAATAGTTTGGTGGTGTTTGTGTTGATTTGTAGTAGGTGCAAATAAGGACTGGAGAGCGGTGATCGTACCTACTGTTTGGTAACGTTTTCTATCATTTTCTCCTACCATTTTGTTTCATTACATTTGTTTATGGCATGTAGATTGTTGTTAGGATTGTGTGTGCTTGTGTGTGTGTGATGAACCCAAATGAGGCTTGAGATTTAATCATGATTTACTTAGTGGAGTTTGATGTCTACCTCAACTTATGATAGGGCGAAATCTAGTTTTTGAAGCATGATTTAAGTTCAACTTTTGAATTGCCGAGTTTTGTATGTGGTTAATGCATAGGACTTGACAAAAAGCTGTGAGGTTTGAGCCATGATATTGTCATATCTATATTGTTCGTGAGTGGCAAGATTGAGAGTACGAGATCTAGAACTTGCATCCGTTCTCTATCTATTGGCATGAGTGTGTAACTAGAAAATGATCTTAGGCCATCGATTCTTAGTCCTACCTTTCACACCGGGAGTATAAGGTGGTTTGTATCATAATTTTGCCTTTCTTATCTTTGACCCCCGTGATTGAGCTTTATTGGTGAATTTTCCTTGATATGATTAGGACCATGTTTGGGGGGAAAGAGTGTATGAGGGTGAATACGGTGATGAGAGTTGGGTTGGGAATTGATTGAATGTGTATTGATGGGAAATGTTGAGGCATGATAGATATGGAATAAAGGATTGGTTTGAATCCTAGAAAAATGAGCACCTACAAAATTTTGGTGCAAGTGTTTGGGAAAAGAGGCACCGACAAAATGAATGAATGATGGTGCAATTGAAAATTATGAAAAAGAAAAGAAAAGAGAAAAAAAAGTGTGTTGTGAAATGAATAAGCCTCGGGGTTTGTAGTGGTTCGAAAAGAATAAGTTTGGGGGTTTTGGGAAATTGAGAAGTTTAGTCACTTTGGCCCAAAACCACCCACCTTTTAGTTAGCCACATTATAACCCGTGAAAAGACCTTTTTTATTCTAGAAACTAACTCGTTGTAGTATAGTGGTGAGAATGGATGCAAGCCTATGGAAATCGAGCTCGATATCTTGTGATTGAGTGAATCTCATCATCCCTAAACACGTGAGGGAGTGCTTTCGTTTCTTGTATCCATTTTTGATGAGTGGTTCATGTCCTTAGCATTAACCTTGTTACAAAGTTAGGTGATAATCTTGTTTTACTTGAACATGCTAAGATAACTTTGATGAGCTATGAGGTATTGCATGAGGTAGATTGATAGCTTTACTTTGTTTTGATTGAGGACAATCAAAGGTTTAAGTTTGGGGGATTATGATACGTGCGTAAAATGACCCATACTTCGATGTGTGTGCATGCTTGTTTGTGGCTATTTTACTCCCGTATCTTATGTTTTTGTCATATTTTGGTTGTATTTTTGTGTTTTTGTGTTGTGAATGTTGTAGGATAGGTTTTGGGCATAAACGAGCATTTTTGGTGGAGTTTTGGAGAAAAATCGTACGTGTTTGGAGTTTGGAGGCATCGACCGGCCGAGCCATGTTGGACCGGCCGAGCCAGGCCACAGACAGGTGGCTCGGTCGAGCCTGGCCAGATTTCTCCAGCATTTTGGCGGTTTCCAGTTTCGACCGGGCGAGCCATTCTTCGACCGGGCGATCCGAGGCCCTGTTTGCTTGTCTATAAAAGGGGGAAATTCATTTATGTTAAGAACTTTTGGTCAGATTCTAAATAACCGCTCCTAGAATTCTATCTATATCCTTCCTCAACCACTTCCATCCACATTCAAGGGTGATCTAGGTCACATTCCTCCAAATTTGGTGAAGATCAAGGAAGATCAAGAGGTAGATTGAGTCCAAGGGAAGCAATTGAGGAAGATCAACGCTAGACCTATCAATTTTGATTGGATGGATAATGTGTTGAGATGAGATTGGTTGATGATTGTTTACTTTTCTTTGAGAGCTTGAATTGCACTAGATCTTGTTCTTTATCTCTTAGGTGTAGGTAATAGCCAACCTAGGGGGTATTTGACGTGAACGTTGCAGCCAACACACGGGCAAAATCGTCGTGAATAGTGTAGATTCATACGATTTTAGTTCCAATCCATGTGCGGTGCTAGGTCGTAGGGCAATAATTGACGATCTATTTGGAGTGGTTTAGGCCTTAATAACGTGACTGTTTGCAAGTCTTAGTATCATCAACCGTTAGCCCGCCATGACAAGGGGTTAACGAGTGTAGGGTCGATTGCTCAATCTCCTAGGAATTAAAATTGGTTTACATCACGATTTGATCGAATTTGCACACTTTTGATGTTCATTCAACATTCACTCTTATCTCATTGTTATACTTGGTACTTTTTCTACCTACCTTGGTGAAATTGATTGTTGTCAAGTCTTTAGTTTGACAATTGATTAATGATTTTTGATGTGTTGATATTGCTTAGGATAGATTACTATTTTGCCTAGTTGATAGAAATCATTCAACGACTTATTTTTGCCTAGTTGTAAGACTTTGGCGTAGTATCTCGGTATTCTAGCGGGCGAAAGGGAAGAAGGACCTGGATTTGACAAATTTTATTCTTGTGTATCTAAGAGTTTAATTTTGATTGAACTTTTAGCCGCATCACAGCGCTCGACCGAGCTAAGCCTGGCTCGGTCCAGCCATGCTGGATAGAGGGCTCGATCGGCTGATCCTACAGTACTCGGGCGAGCCAAGGTTTTAGAGAGTTTGCTCGGTCAGGCCAAAGTGGCTCGGCCGAGCCAGATCGTGAACTTGGAGATTTTGACAGTTTTCAACATGGCTTGGGCGAGCCATGCTTGGCTCGGGCGATCCGAGGTCGTGTTTGCTCATCATAAAAGGGGAAAAATGGTTATTTTGATAACTTTCATAACTTTGAATAACTTCTTCCTAAATTCTCTCTACGATTTCCATTTTCATCCCTTCCAAAAGCTCACCCTAGGTACCAAGGAGCTAATCCATCATCATAGGAGAAGAATTGAAGATCCAAGGGGGTAGATCAAGACC
The DNA here is from genome assembly GCA_026898455.1 of Plectranthus barbatus. Classification (NCBI taxonomy): domain Eukaryota; kingdom Viridiplantae; phylum Streptophyta; class Magnoliopsida; order Lamiales; family Lamiaceae; genus Plectranthus; species Plectranthus barbatus. The sequence continues at coordinate 12,515 of JAPKLW010002936.1, read as the reverse complement.
AATCAAATCCAATAGGGGAAGATTTCACTACCTACTTATCAATTGTAATGGATTTATTTGATTTCAACTTTGTATTGTTACAATTGAGAGGTTCTAATTCAATTTGGATGTTGATTTGAGCAAGGATGTATGAAGATTAGGCTTTATAATTGTTTGTTTACCTCCCTCTTTGTAATTGAAGCATGCTAGAGCTTGTTTCTATTCATCTAGATGTAGGTAATAGCCAGTCTAGATGATATTTGACACAATCATTGCAGCCAACACGCGGATAGGCGTGTCGTGAATATCATGTCTTCATATGTATCTCGATCCAATCCCTTTGCGGAGGATGTGCATAGGTCCATAATTTGCGAGCTTTTAAGAGTGAGTTAGGGGTCGATAACGTGACTGTTTGAGATTTCTAATTTCATCTACGGTCAATTCGCCGTGATAAGGGATTGACTATATTAAAGCGAATTGATCATCCATCTAGGGATTAAAATGTGTTTACATCAATGATTAACCTAATTGGATTACATCTACATTTATTTCAACATCCTATCTACCTCATTTCAGTATTGGTTTGTCTTGGTTTACCAAAGTGTGAAGAGAATTGGTTTGATTGATTGAGATTTAATGTTAATTTTTGGTTTAATTCATTGCTTGTTATATGTTGTTAGCATAGGTTTAAATTGAATGCTTAGATTGATAGAAATTACTCAACGATTCTATTTTGCCTAGCTATTAGACTTTGTTATAGTATCCCGATAATCTATCAGGCGAAGGGAAGAAGGACCTGAATTGATAATCAAACCTTGAGTGTGCAGTGAGGATTTGTATGAGTTTTTATTGCGCATCACATCTCAGATACGCTCCCCTTAATCTAAATTTGTCTTTTAATTCATCATTTTGTTTTGCCACCTATGTACTAACTTGAGCGTCAGAGGGCATCGCCCACCCACAGCGCATTGTTAACCTCGCAGGATAGGTGCGGAAAGCATCACGTGCCGGCAACTACCAGATATGCTATCTTCACTTACATTTACTTTTCAAATTATTTTATTTCAACAGAATTTTACTGGCTTAAGCATTGGAGGGGTGATGCCCACACTCACCCTTGCCATGACAGGCCATCACGATGGACTAACTAGCTACAAGCAAAGTGGTCGACACAACAATAGGGTAATGTTTGCTCTCAAATCCTACGCATTCTTATAGCTAACTATTACGCACAATACCCACAAAAACCACATAGAAACATCAAGTAAAGAAGGCTAGCATAATGGAGAAACACGAGATGTAAAAAGCAAAAATATCCATTGCGAGAGGGGGCATCAAACGGCCATCCCCCAAAGAAAAACAAAAGTGCAAGAAATTTAAATAGTTCAAGGACGGGAAATTAAAATTTGTTCATGCAGAAAAATAAAGTGTTCAAAGAAGAATTTTTTAATAGTCAAGGCAGATCCCAGGAGGCTTCGGCGCGGAGGTAGCAACATCAGACTCAGGTGTGTCCGGGTCGGCAACCACAACAGATCTGCGATGGAAGAGGCACTGGGGCTTGCGGCAGTCGAAGGTTGGGACTGATTGCCAGGTCCCATAATGAAACCATTCCCCCCGGGCACTTCCAAAGAAGACACCACATCGACCAAACCACCTTGAGAGGTGTCGATGCACGTTAAAGATGGAACCGAGGGAGGTAGGAGGATGATAGCAGTGTTGGGGACCTTAGCGGGAACTAGCCGTGCAACTGCAGCAGGTACGATGGAAGCCAAGGGTGCTCTTTGGGCAGCCACCTTAGACTCGGCGATGCGAGTGGCCTCCTCCACCATTAGCTGAAACAAGAGAAAAAAAGAATGGTTCAACATAAGAGAGACGAGAAGCACAAAGGAAATAAAGACAAGTAAAGAGGTACTTTCGAGAGGCTTCCTCGGCTTCTTTCTCAAGGAATCCACCTTGCTAGCCTTCCGAGAGGCTTCCTCAGCTTCTTTCTCAAGGCGCGCAAGCCTCTCCGGATCTCTATCAGCTCATCCCAAGAGCGTGCCAAGTTGACGTTCTTCTTGCTCAGCTCTGATTTGAGGGTTTTCACCCTATCAGCCAAGTTGGATCGGCACCCTCTCTCCCGGGACAAGTCAGACCTCGCCTTCCGTAGCTCAGAGCTCAAGTGGCTGACCTTCAACACCAGGTCCTTGTGCAGGGTAATCGCATCCATGCTCACCTTAAAGGGAAAAGCATGCAGTTAGGAAAAATCGAGATGCGTGATAAGCTCATTATTTCACTCACTTATCTATATTATTTTCCTACTATTTTATGTAGATTTATTGAGTTTATATATATATTTTATGCATGATGTCAATATTAGGTGGGTTTAGGTGTGTTTTGATGTTTATGCAGGTTTTTAGGCCTAAACTCACGAGAAAACCGTTCCGAAAGCAGTGACGTGTAAGAGTAGCAGTGAAGAGTTTTTCCATAAGACGAATTCGGGCTATTGGCGCATGGAAATGGATGATGCTTTGAGTTAGCTCTCCAACGCAATTGGAATCGGGTCAATCGGAGTTCGGAGGAGGAAGTTATGGCCAAAATTGTGAGACCGCGCAGAAGGGACGAGAAGCCGCGTCGACAGATGCCAATCAGCATCGATCGACGGAGACCAGGAAGCCTCGTCGATCGATGTGGATCAGCCACGATCGACGCGAGCCTCTCTACTGGAGCGGAAATCTGATTAAAATCGGATTTATTCAAATCTTTAGCCCCTAGAATTGATAGGATACACCCCCACCTCTATAAATATCCTAATAATGTCAATTTTGAGAGTACCTTTTGACCTTTTTATCATTACTCATTCCAGATTTCAGTTTTTAGAGAGATTTTCAAGAATTTTAGAGTTTATGTTTGAAGACAGAAGTTTGTGGGAAGACATTCAGATACAAGTTTCTATGCAATTCAGGTTGTATTTTTCTATGATGAATATTCCTCTGAATATGTGTAACTAATCTCTTCCTCAGATTCTAGGGTTTCTAATTATCAATGTATACATGTTTGATTAATTGAGTTATTTTCCCTTTCCCTTCGTATTTTGTGAAATCTGTGCTTATTCCCTAATCTTGAGTTTGTTGGCCACATCTTAGGATTATCTAGTTGATTACTTGAGACGTAACTGTGATAGTTTTCAATGGAAAGAGATTTTCACAATATAATCTGATTTCTTGTCGTAACTGAAGGAGATTGATTGTAGGAATAAATCTGTAGATCTTTGGAGTTAGTTAATTTATCTTGAGACCGAGCGGAGATAGGTAATTAATTAATCTACTTTAAGAATTGTCCAACAAAGAAGTTCGTAATACTTTTCTGATGTTTCACTACGAAGATGAATTAAAATTGGGAATTTATCGATTCATTCATACATGTCATACTTGATAGCTAGATATCCCTGGAATCTGTGCTTCTCTTATTTGAATCTAAAAGCCTTTAAATTTCCTGTTTAAGTTTCATTAGCAAGTATTACAATTTTCAAAACAACCAAAACTTTTTAATTGCTTTTCCTAACCAGTATTTTAAGAACGTCTGATTTAGTATTTAGGATTTTTTGTTGCTTCATTCCCCTGGATCGATAACCTTAGGGTTTACAAATTTATTTGCCACTATTTCTATAATTAATCTGTAGAAATTACAGTGATCAAATTGGCGCCGTTGCCGGTGAGTGAACATAATTAATCTTACTATTAAATCTGTGATTAAAGTACTGAATTATGCTGTAATTTCTGTATTTTCCTTTAATTTTCCGTATTTTCGTAATTCACGTCGATCGACGCTTAATCTCGTCGATCGACGCTTAATCTCGTCGATCGACGCCATCTTTTCCTTCTCGTCGATCGACGCCGTACTTGTTTTCAGATTTTTGGTTTTTCATATTTCAGTTCGTTCCGTTTATTTTCAGTCTTGCTTCACTGCCTCCTTTGCTGTACAGGTAGTGCATGAGTACACGGGCCAGAGGAAAGGACCCGCTATATTATTACCCGAATATTGAAGCCACTTGCAGAAAGATCCGAAGGAATAAGCGTGCTCAGGAAAGCTCAAGTAATCACACGATGGAAGATAACGTACCACCACCTCCACCAGTGCTAACTGCAGAGGAGTAGGCTATGCTTCTCCAAGAAGTCCAAGCTATGAGGGCGCAAATCCAACAATACAATCTGGAAAGAGACCTCAAGAGGAACAATCCGAATGGAAGGGATCTCCGCCATAACCCACTGTTTGATGACAATCCCGACAATGGAGAGGATGACAACCAGGATCCGCCAGGGGAGTCTGACGATGAGGAAGAAGAGGAGGCCATGCAGAACCGGTATAAACCTCGGTTCAGGGAGACAGACTTCAGGATTGGCATCAATGCCAACAATTTTGAGCTGAAGACCGAATTGGTGCAGATGGTGCAACAAAATCAATTCGGAGGAAGGGCTACTGAGGATCCTTATGCACATCTGGATAAGTTCCTTATGCTCTGCAACACTGTCAAGATTGGAGGAGTCAGCAAGAGTCCCATCCGAATGCGTCTGTTCGCATTCTCTCTGAGGGATAAGGCACAATCGTGGTTCACTGCACTGGACAAGGAAAGTATTAGCACATGGACTGAATTGGGGAATGAGTTTCTGGAGAACTTCTTCCCTCCGAATGTCATCAGGCAGAGAAGGAAAGAAATCATCAGGTTCGCTCAAAGACCCGATGAAAGCTTCAGTGAGACATGGGATCGATTCAAAGAGCTGCTGAGATCATGCCCCGAACATGGTTTTCCGCCAGGAGAACAGGCAGAAGCTTTTTACGAAGGACTCAATGAGAAGACCGTCAAGTTGGTGGACACCACACTGGGAGACACCATCATGACGAAAAGCGGAAAGAAGGCCATGGAATTCTTCCAAAAGATGGCCAACAACACTCAACGGTGGTCCTCAAGTCGAACTCGGCTTGTGATGGCGGTCGAGAAAGTGGTGGAGAAAGTTGCAGAACAACCTGATTTGGCAGCCAAGCTGAAAAAGCTAAGGGAAGATTTCGCTGCACTGAAGCAGGAAAAGACAGTTGCTGTAGTAGAGCCAGTGCAAGCTCCGTCTGAGGGGGATTGTGCCACTGTAAATTTCATGCAAATGGGTGGTTACCAAAACAACTACCGTGGAGGATATCAGCAGCATAATCAGCAGCACAACCAGCCCTATACCTACAATCACGCAAGGAATTACCCTGGATTCTCCTACGCAAACCCTCAAGCTGCAGAGCAACCACCACCAGGATTTGCCGTACAAGAATGAGCAATAGTGGAGAAGAAGAAGCCAAATCTCGAGGAGATTTTGGCCAAGTTCATGGAAGGCTCTACTGATACTGTAGCCAAGTTGAAGCAAGAAATTGCAGGCGTGAATACTAAAGTGGACTAGGTGCAGAAGCATGTACAAATCATAGAAACCCAGGTCAGCCAGATCGCCGATGCCCTCGGAGCCCAGCACAAGCCGGGGCAACTTCCGAGCAACACTCAGATGAACCCCAAGAATTAGAATCAGAGGAACCAAGTGAATGCCATCACTCTGAGAGGGGGCAAAACCTATGAAGGGCCCAAGCAAGCAGGGACAGACACTAGAGATGAAGGAGAAGCCGAGAAAGAAGAAGAAGTCGTCACAGGCGAAGCTCCGTCGATCGACGACGCTTCCCCGTCGATCGATGAAAATCAAAAACTTCCGTCGACCAAGGCTGACTCTCATCGATCGATGCCCACTCCTGTCCAGCCACCTATGTATAAGCCTCCCTTGCCATATCCGCAGCGGTTTGCCAAATCAAAGATGAACGAGAAGTATGCACGCTTTCTAGAGAACATGAAGAAAGTAAACATCAACATCCCGCTGATTGAGGCACTACGAGAGATACCGGAGTATTTGAAATTTCTGAAGGATATGGTCTCTCAGAAAAGACCCTTCGTGGAGCACGAGAGGGTCAATTTGTTCGAAGAATGCAGCGCGATTATTCAGAAGAAAATGCCGCTAAAGAGAGAAGACCCGAGATCCTTCACGATTCCCTGTGTCATTGGAGGACAGATCTTTAGGAAGGTCCTTTGCGATTCCGGCGCATCCATCAACTTAATGTCGCTGTCAATCTTCAAGCGGTTGGAGATCGGGAGCATCAAACCAACGACCATATCATTGCAGATGGCTGACAGATCGGTGTCCTACCCAAGAGGCATCATGGAAGACGTACTTGTGAAGGTGAAAGACTTCATCATTCCAGCAGACTTCGTGGTACTTGACATGGAAGAAGACCACAACATCCCACTTATCTTGGGGAGATCTTTCTTGAAGACTGCTGGAGCATTGATTGACATTCGAGACGGCAAACTGACGTTCCGAGTTAATGATGAGTCGGTCACCTTCCCCATCTACAAAGCAGTGCAGAAGCGTAATGAAGAGAGCTACCAGGAAGAGTGCCACATGATCAAGTGTTCAAATCCGGTGATTTCCTCTCCCTTTCCTTCTCTTAAAACTGATCCGGATTTTCTGGAGAACTGCGTAATGCACTCTTTGTTTTTGTCTTCAGATTTGGATAAGGCGGACGATGAGCTTGTGGATCGGGTGATGAAGCTGGATAAATCTGAAGAAATAACTCAGGAGAAAGAGAACAAACAGAAGCGGTTACCAAGCCGACGCAGCCAGAAAAAGAAAAGAAAACGTGGAAAAGCACCTACGTCGATCGACGCAGGAGCCACATCGATCGAAGCAGTCTTAGGATCCTCATCGATCGACGCTATAGTCACATTGATAGACGCACAAAGGAAGTCAGACTTGGAGCTTTCGTCAGCAGAAGCAGCACGACGTAGAAAAGGGATTGCGGCAGTTTCACCCTTATCAACCGATGCAAATTGGGGAAAGCTGCAATCTAACTCTGATCCGCTGGTTCTGGAACTCAAGATGCTTCCGGCACACCTCAGGTATGGAAAGTTGGAAAAATTACTACGAGTTCTACGGAAGTATGAGTTCTACGGAAGTACAAGTCCGCCATTGGGGGGACAATGAGAGACATCAAGGGGATCAACCCCTCATTTTGCACACACAAGGTCCTTCTGGAAAAAGACACCAAGAAATGGGGGATGCAAGTTATCAAGAACAAAGATGGAAAGGAGGTCGCGAAAGGACCTGCCTGGACCCGACCTCCCTGATGGTGATTGAAGACTCCGCGGGATAAAAAAGTTGATGTCTGAGATCAACTACCAGGTATCGTTCCCTCTTTTGTCTGATTTTCAAACTTATTCCACTCTTCGAGTTGGAAATAAGTTTGGGGGGATGTGGACAAGAGATGGAACGTCCTATCTTTTATTTATTCTGCTTTCTGTCTTTAATTTTTCGTACCTTTCTATTTTATGCTATTTTGTGGGGAAAAATTTTGAGTTTTGAGATAACCAAAACGAGATTGTGAGATTAGAATTGATTGAGGGTTGAGTATTGAATTGATTGAGATTGTGGTTAGATGCCTATGAATGTAGAATACCGCATGATATGACTGATTTGACACTTATACTTGCATGCTGATTGAGCTGATTTGAAATTGACTGTGGAAGAAAATTTTTGAATCCTTATGTGAGAATTTGAGCCTTTATTTCGTTTGATGTGAGATTCACATGTGTGTTTTGATTTCTCTAGAACTTGCCTATTTTCTGTGTTGAGACTGCATAGTGTGCACAAGTTTAGGAAATGATATTAGGCCATCTTTGTTAACCCAATATCCTAAACACTGTCCCTTCACAATAAAATTTTCCCTAGTTAGCCATTTTGAGCCTGTACAGTTTTTCTTTCCTTGTCTATGAGATTAAGAAAAGTATTGTCTCACTCGTGTCTTGAGTTATGGTATGTATGGGGATTGATTAGTGAATTGGTGATAAGATATGATAAATTAGTGGTGAAAAGATGTGTGAAAAAGAAGCTCAAAGAAATAATTAGAATTCTCATAAGCTCTCTGAAAAGAAAGGAATACAAAATTATCGAAAAGAGCATAAGACATTCAAAATGAGCTATAAAAAAAAATTATATTGTGAGTTTCTTGATGTATATGAGGAGATAAGGTGGATGATGATAGATGGTGGTTGGAGATGTTGAGATTCATGAACTCAATTGATTTAGTCACTTGGCCATATTTCCCTACCTTATTAGAAAAAGCCTACGTTACAACCTTTCGAAAAGTCCTTTTTGATTCTAGACTTGTGTGCACATTCTAGCAGTGGAGATATTAGAAAATTTGCAAGCCTATGGTAGAAATTTCTTCATACATGTTGTTGAGTGCTTTCATCTTTACCTTAAACACTTGAGAGTTGAGCGATACACTTCCTGTGAGTTCTTCCACGGTTGATGAATTTTCAGTCTCTTCCAAATTGCTTGTGGGTAGTGGATTATTGGTTCTTGACTGTGATGAATCTTGTGAGGCATTGCACTTTGGCCACATGATCTTTTGATTTCTTTCTTGCCTATTGATTGAGGACAATCAAACATTCAAGTTTGGGGGATTTGATAAGCTCATTATTTCACTCACTTATCTATATTATTTTCCTACTATTTTATGTAGATTTATTGATTTTATATATATATTTTATGCATGATGTCAATATTAGGTGGGTTTAGGTGTGTTTTGATGTTTATGCAGGTTTTTAGGCCTAAACTCACGAGAAAACCGTTCCGAAAGCAGTGACGTGTAAGAGTAGCAGTGAAGAGTTTTTCCACAAGAGGAATTCGGGCTATTGGCGCATGGAAATGGATGATGCTTTGAGTTAGCTCTCCAACGCAACTGGAATCGGGTCAATCGGAGTTCGGAGGAGGAAGTTATGGCCGAAACCGTGAGACCGCACAGAAGGGACGAGAAGCCGTGTCGACAGACCCCAATCAGCATCGATCGACGGAGACCAGGAAGCCTCGTCGATCGATGTGGATCATGAAGGGATTCGTGAACTGAATCACGAAGTCCGTTTGCCAAGGATCGTTAATTGGAATATCAAAAATAAATTGCTATGCCTATGAACAATCCTAGCATGCTCCTATATTATTATGCATAAGAAGGTTGTGCGGAATACCTGGATTGAAGAACGATGAAGAACGCGTGCGTAGAGATGCCCTTTGATCCTTCCCACGCACCAAGATATAATTTCCTAACAGATTGAGGAAATTAATCTTAAGAAAATAATAAGATATTTTCGAAAATTAAGAGGAGAGAGAAGAAGAATCCTCCTGATCTGATCTTCTGATCTGTATCCCAACTCGATCTGAAAATCTGGTGAAGATTATTCTATCAGATCCCTTGCCCGGTTGAGAAGCAGAATTTCCTCCTCGTAAACTCAATCTCAATCGATCACTAGCAGCTCCCAAGGCTCTGGTTTGCTGTGTGTAATCTGTGATCTTATGAGAAGTAGGTGCTCTGAGTTCTGAGGTACTGAGGCCTATTTATAGGAAATTCTTAGCTTCTATTGGGCTTGAGTTATCATGGGCCAGACCAGGGACCAGAATGCAAATAGCAAATAAGGCCTATCAATTAATTAATTCCCATATTCCACCCAGAATATAATTAATTAATTAATATTGATTCATGCCACCAGAGAATCAATACTGTCCTACCTATTTGCTACCACGTTTGAGGAATGGGTTGCATTAGACTCGGTTTATCCCCACATTTAAGGTTACAGACATTCGTTAATTAATTTAAGCTCTGACAAGCTATTTAATTAATTAACATCTTTAATTCCTGAATCAATCCACTCAAACCTTTTCACTTATGCTTGAACTTAATCAGCCTGCAGGACTTTAGCATAACGAACCTTTTGAGCTGTTCAGGGAATGTCACCATCCTATACTGGATGTGGTTACCTAGTTCAGATACCAGACAGTCATACACAGATTGATGTCACCCAAGACTGCAGAAGAACAGGTTCAACTGGAACCTTTTCTACAACTCAAAGTGACATACAATAGATGAATACTTCTGTATCCTCATATAGGTTTAAGATTCCATCGAGTCATAAAGATCTAGATTCTTTTAATGTCAGATAAAAGAATCGATCTCGACTTAGGTCCTCATCAATGTGTACCCCACACAGCACACCAAGACATCCAAGATAAGATGCTTATCCGCATATGCTGCAGCCTACACCGACAGTTTATCCTGGAACTGTCTCAGCTGTGATGACTATTTATATCTCGCTAGGTCAAACGATCCATACGATCTTCCGTGATCTTCTACACACCGTATGATCTCCCTATCGACGAGATAAGAGGATAATTGTGTTTGCGACACATGTTTGTTAATTCAGACAGGAGATGAACATACAACAATTATGATTCCCAGTATATTAACCAATAAACCTTGTACAAAATATACCAATCATAATGCTTTCAGTATATAAATCCATCAATCTCCCACTTATACTCAAAGCATTATTCATTTGCTTTCCAGAGTATAACGCGTCTAAACTAATCTAGCTATTACATCAAGCATTCTACGTGGCTAGCTTTGCCCTCAGCCCAAGGCTACGTACATGCATCTCGTAAACCTTCTGAGGCAGAGCTTTTGTGAATGGATCCGCTAGATTATCTTTCGTATCAATCTTTTCT
>JAPKLW010002935.1:0-57719 GCA_026898455.1 Plectranthus barbatus | reverse complement strand
TCAATACGCCACCTCTGCGTACCAGCATGTCAAGTAACCAAGACAGACTACTTATTCTGACAATGCCGCAGCCATCCAGACATACGTATCCTCATACGCTGTCTTGGCTGTGATCAGGTTTATGTCTCACTAGGTCAAGTGATCATAATGTCTTCTTCGATCTACAACACGTCGTATGATCGTCCCTATCGGTGAGACAAGAGGATACCATTGTTCATACATGTAAGATTGTTAACAGATAGGAGAAATAAATCATTGTATACTAATTATAATAAATTCTTTCAGTATACAAAACCCATCAGGTGCCTCCAGTGGTCCATGATCAGCGTTGCGAAACTAAACTCCTCTCCTGTCAGCATGCAGTAGATGGCGTAGAGCTCCCCTACTCTCACTTTGGCGCTCTCATGCTGTCTAGTGATAGACACCCCCATGCACCGCTAAAGATAACGGAACACGGGGTTGTCTATGGAGAATGCCTTCATGTTTCCCGAATCGAAGTCTCGCACATTCTCCTTTGCCTCGGCTGCAATTTGGCTCTAAAACCCCGCCATGTCAAAATCCGGGGGGAGAAAACCAATGCCAGTTTTGGGGACACCCCAAATGTCCTCAAGTGTGTCCCTCGGCAGCTGATAGTGCTCGTTCAAAAGTTGGAAGGAGATGGTGGTCAGCTCGAACTAAGGTTGAACTTCGTAGACTTGGAGCGACGCCAAAAACTCCAACACAAGCAATGGGTAAGTCGGCCACCGCTTGGTCATCCATGAATCCCATTTGACTCTCTCCAACAGGGTTGCCACATCTCGTCGAATACCCGACATGTTCATCGTTTCTGGGCACGGGTACAGAGTGTGTCGGACTGTGAACTCTTCACCAGAGAATTTTCTGAAGCGCTTTTTTGCCGCCTTGTTGGCGAAGGTTGGTCGGAAGTCCATTTTTTTCTGCAAGGGTAGAAGGAAAAATTGTCAATATGTATTCAATTTACTTCACCAAAATTTCCAATTTCAACAACAAAAATATTTGCAATAAACAACAGAATGTATCCACCCCAAGCAAAATTGATTTAACATTCATGCAATTGACACCCAAGCAAAGCATATTTCATCCTAGTTGAAAGAATTTCACCCCAAAATAGAAGGACTAGAAAATCACCCCCAATTGGCATTATCCTCAAACAAGAAAGAGTCAAATTCAATCGATTCCAACGCTACAATTCCACCAAAAGCAAGTATATCGACTAAAACAACTACCCATATCGAATAATCATGAAGAGTTGCAACGAAATAAAAAAAAAGAGCAAAAATTGAAACTAGGGCTCCAAGGTCCAATTTTCATCAAAATCATGCTCAAATCATTCACAACACATGAAATAATCGAAGTGGAAGGGTCTAGGATACATACCGTGGATTGGAGCGGCGATTTTGAGGAGAAAAATTCGAGGATGGGTGTTTGGGGAGGAAAGAGTGTCGTGCGAGTGTGTTTTGTGAGGAAATGAATGAGGAAACTGGGTTTAAAAACCCGTCTGTCGCGCCTCTGAATACCCCGCATTGATCAACGCTAATTCTGCATCGATCGACGAGGTCCAGAAGCTCACGTCGATCGACGCTGGTTCCACGTCGATCGACGTGGGCCAAAACTTTGCGTCGATTGTCGTGAGTCTGGCGTCGATCGACGCGGGCCTGAATAGAGTATTGACTCAAAAAAGAATACAAAATTTGATCCTACGACCTATTGACTTAACTTGACTGAATTGAAATAGCAGAAGTAAGAAAAGCAGTAAATTGTTGGGTTACCTCCCAACCAGTGCTTGGTTTAATGTCGCTAGCTCGACAATACCTGTACTTTCATGGGCGATTCAAGTAGTACTTCTCCACCGCTCCGACTTGGAGTGGGGTGTAGTACGATTTAAAGTTCTGCCCGTTCACCTTGAAGTTCTTCCCATCTTGGCCAGCCAGTTCGACTACACCGTTCAAAAATTGACAGATTACGGTGTATGCTCCAGCCCATTTTGACTGCAACTTTTTGGGTATGAAGCGGAGACGGGATTTGAAGAGGAGGACTTTGTCACCTGAATGAAAAACATGAGAGCGAATCCCTTTGTCGTGGAATCTCTTCGCTCGCTTCTTGTATATGACATTGTTCTCGTAAGCTTCATCTCGAAAGTCTTCCAATTCATTCAATGCCATGGAGCACTCCTCTGCAGCCGTCTTCCAATCCAGATTCAGCTCTTTCACTGCTCTCCAAGCCTTGTGCTCCAACTCGACAGAGAGGTGACATGACTTTCCAAAGAAGCTGATATGGAGATGTCCCGATAGGCGTTTTGTAAGCGGTGCGGTATGCCCAAAGTGCATCGTCAAGTATTGCTGCCCAATCTTTTCTCTGCTTTACTGTCTTCTCCAAGATTTGCATGATTTCTTGGTTGGACAGCTCCGTCAGCCCGTTCCCTTGAGGATGATATGGGGTGGTAACGCGATGCTTGACTCCGTATCTAACAAGAAGAGAGGCAACCCATTTGTTACAAAAGTGTGATCCCCCATCAGTTACAAAGGCTCTTGGCGTTCCAAATCTTGTCATGAGCATCTGAAGGAACTTGATGACAACTTTGGAGTCATTGGTGACTGTTGGAACGGCTTCAACCCATCGCGACACGTAGTCCACCGCCAGTAGAATGTATGAGAACCCTTGGGATGGCGGAAAAGGACCCATGAAGTTAATCCCCCATACGTCAAAGATTTCAACTTCAATAACCAGGATCTGTGGCATCTCATCCCTCCGTGAAATATTGTCGGTCCTTTGGCAACGATCACAGCTCATAATCCACCCACGGTAGATCTCGTGGATGGAAGGCCAATAGAATTCGCTCGCTAGGATTTTGAATGCAGTCCGGTTGGCTGAATGATGACCGCCGCTAGGAGATGAATGACAGGCCTCAAAGATTTGTTGCCACTCGGATTGAGGCACACAACGGCGAATTATGCCGTCAGCGCATCTACGCCAAAGGTAGGGATCCTCCCAGTAGTAGAATCTGATGTCATGCAGAAACTTCTTCTTTGCATATGGTGAAGTGTCCGGTGGAAGAACGCCGGCCACCAGATAATTGACAAAATCTGCATACCATGGTGTTTTTGACTCGTACGTCTCCCTCAAATCCTTAATAGCGTAGATCTGTTCGTCGTGGAATGTCTCTTGGATCCTCATCAGCTGATCATCCCCTTCGACTGGTGGCTCTAATCGTGACAAATGGTCTGCAATCACATTTTCACTCTCTTTTCTGTCTTTGATCTCCAAATCAAACTCTTGTAGCAATAGTATCCACCGGATCAATCTGGGCTTTGCATCTTGCTTCGCGAACAGGTATCTGATGGCTGCATGGTAGGTGTAGACAATCGTCTTCGAACCTATCAGATAGGACCAAAACTTGTCAAATGCATACACGACTGCGAGCATTTCCTTTTTTGTGGTGGTATAGTTGTACTGAGCCAGATTCATGCTTTTGTTGGCATAGTGAATCACATGAAAGAGCCTTCATTTCAGCTGCCCCAACTGCATAGTTGCTGGCGTTGCACATCAGAATGAACGGCTCGCTCCAATCCAAAGAAGTCAACACCGGAGCTGTCACTAACGCCTCTTTCAGCTTTTCAAAGGCCTGCAGGCAGTCGTCGTCAAAGACAAATGACACATCCTTCTCCAACAAGTTGCACAAAGGCCGCGATATCTTTGAGAAGTCTTTTATGAATCTTCTGTAGAATCCGGCATGACCAAGAAAACTTCTAACTGCTTTGACACTTATTGGTGGCGGCATCTTTTCGATGGTTGTCACTTTTGCTCGGTCCACTTCTAGTCCTTCAGCTAATACTCGATGTCCCAGCACAATTCCTTCTTGCACATGAAGTGGCATTACTCCCAATTGAGGCATAGATTTGTCTCGGTGCATCTCTCAAGTACGGTAGCCAGATTCTGCAAACAAACATCAAATGAGCTACCAAAAACTGAGAAATCATCCATGAATACCTCCATGATTTCGTCGATCAAGTCATGGAATATTGCCATCATGCATCTTTGAAAGGTTGCCGGTGCATTGCACAATCCAAACGGCATCCGTCGGTAGGCAAACACTCCGTAAGGACAGGTGAATGCTATCTTGTGCTGATCTTCTGGCGCCACAGCTATCTGGTTATACCCTGAGTAACCATCAAGAAAACAATAAAAAGGGTAATCGGATAATCTACCAAGCATTTGATCAATGAAAGGAAGAGGAAAGTGATCCTTGCACGTGGCGGTGTTCAAGGTTTGATAGTCAATGCAAAATCGTCATCCCGTGACCGGTCTTGTCGCAACTTCCTCTCCATCGTCGTTCTTCACTATCTGCACCCCCCTTTCTTGGCTACCACTTGTGTAGGGCTCACCCATTTGCTGTCGGAAATCGGATATATCATGCCATGGTCTAGGAGTTTGAGAACCCCCTTCTTTACGGCTTCTTGCATGATGGGGTTTAGTCGTCGCTGTGCTTGTCTCTTTGGTGTGGCGTCCTCTTCAATGATGATTTTGTGCATGCAAAGCGAAAGGGTTGATTCCCTTGATATCCCCCAAAGTCCATCCAATGGCGGACTTGTATTTCCGTAGAACTCGAAGTAATTTATCCAACTCCCCCTGTGTAAGATAGGCAGAGATAATAACAGGGTAAGTGTCGTTAGAACCCAAAAAAACATACCTGAGGTGTGCTGGAAGCGTCTTAAATTCCAGAGTCTGTGGATCAGAGTTGGATGGCTGTTGTCCCAGATCTTGGGCATCGATGGACGTGTCTTGAGCGTTGATCGACGTGGTTGAAACTGCGATAATCCCTTTTCTACGTCACTCTTTCTCTGTCAATGAAAACTCCATATCTGAATTCCTTTGGGCATCGATCGACGTGAATTTTGCGTCGATCGACGTGGATCTTGAAGTGGTGTTGATCGATGAGATTTTGACGTCGATCGACGTGGTCTTTCTCCCATGTTTTCTTAGTTTGTTCTGGCTGTACCGATATGGTAGTCGCTCCCTCTTGTTTTCCTGTTCCCGAGTTATCTCCTCAAGCACATCCAGCTCCATGACTAGATCCAAAATCTCCTCACCTGCTTCTTCTAGATTTGTCGATGAGAACAGCGAGTGTTGTAGGCAATTTTCCAGAAAATCCGGCTCATTTTTGAGAGAGGAGAAGGGAGAAGAAATCACCTGGTTGAAACAGTTGACCCTGTGGCATTCTTCCTGGTAGCTCCCTTTATTGTGCTTCTTTGTTGCCTTATAGATTGAGAATGTGACCGACTCATTGTTAACCCTGAAGGTCAGTTTGCCATCTCGAATGTCGATCAATGCCCCTCCAGTCTTCAAGAATGGTCGTCCCAGAATCAAGGGAATGTTCCGATCTTCCTCCATATCAAGCACCACAAAATCGGCTGGGATAATGAAATCCTTTACCTTCACCAGCACATCTTCTACAATGCCTTTCGGGTAGGACGCTGAACGATCGGCCATCTGGAGTGATATGGTTGTTGGCTTGATATTCTCGATCTCCAACCGCTTGAAGATAGACAGCAGCATCAAATTGATTGATGCTCCAGAATCACAGAGGACTTTTCCGAAAGTCTCCCCTCCGATTACGCAAGAGATGGTAAAGGAGCCTGGATCCTCTCTTTTGATTGGCATCTTCTTTTGAATTATGGCGCTACATTCTTCGAAGAGATTGACTGTCTCGTGCTCCATGAAAGGTCTTTTCTGGGCTACCATGTCTTTCAGGAATTTAATGTATCCGGGCATCTCTCGTAGGGCTTCAACCAATGGAATGTTGATGTGCACCTTCTTAATATTTTCCAAGAAGCGTGCATACCTCTCGTTCGTCTTTGTCTTAGCAAACCGCTGCAGAAATGGCAGAGGGGGTCTTTTTGGAGGCAAACTGGGCACTGGCGTCGATAGATGTGGATCAGCATCGATCAACAAACCCTTTAGATATGCGTCGATCAACGTAGATCCCGCATCGATTGATGGGGCTGCGTCTGCAATGGCTCCTTCGTCCTGCTCGGCTTCTTCGTCCTCCCGGGTATCTTCCCCTGCCTGCTTTGGCCCTTCATACGATTTTCACCCTCTCAGAGTTATGGCATTCACTTGGTTCCTCTGATTCTGATTCTTGGGGTTAATGGGGTTAACCTGAGTGTTGCTCGGGAGTTGTCCCGGCTTGTGTTGAGCTCTGAGGGCATCGGCAATCTGGCTGACCTAGTTTTCTATAATTTTCACAGGCTTCTGCACCTGATCAACTTTAGTGTTCACGCCCGAGATTTCTTGCTCCAATTTGGTCACTTTGTCAGTGGACCCTTGCATGAATTTAGCCAAAATCTCCTCGAGATTTGGCTTCTTCTTCTCCACCACTGCTCCATCTTGCACTGCAAATCCAGGTGGTGGCTGCTCTGCGGCTTGATTGTGTGTAGGAGAATCTGGGGTGATTCCTCGCGTGATTATGGGTGTAGGGCTGATTATGCTGTTGATTATGTTGTTGATATCCTCCGCGGTAGTTGTTTTGATAACCACCCCTTTGGATAAAGTTTACATCGGCACAATCCCCCTCAGGTGGAGCTTGTACTGGCTCAACTGCAGCAACCGTTTTCTCCTGCTTCAGTGCAGCGAACTCTTCCTTTAGCTTTTTCAGCTCGGTTGCCAAATCAGGTTGTTCGACAACTTTCTCCACCACTTTTTCGACCGCTTTCACAGGCTGATGTTGACTCGAGGACCACCGTTGCGTGTTTTTAGCCATCTTTTGGAAGAATTCCATGGCTTTTTTTCTGTTTTTCGTCATGATGGTGTCTCCTAATGTGGTGTCCACCTACTCAATGGTCTTCTCATTGAGTCCCTCATAGAATGCTTCAGCCTGTTCTCCTGGCGGAAAGCCATGTCCTGGGCAAGATCTCAGTAGCTCCTTGAATCACTCCCACGCCTCGTTGAAGCTCTCATCAGGTCTTTGAGCGAATCTGATGATTTCCTTCCTTCTTTGTATGATGACGTTTGGAGCGAAGAAATTTTCCAGGAATTCATACCTTAGCTCCGTCCATGTACTGATGCTTCCCTTATCGAGTGCAGTAAACCAGGATTGTGCCTTATCCCTCAGAGAGAATGCGAACAGACGCATTTGGATAGCACTTTTACTGACTCCTCCGATCTTGACAGTGTTGCAGAGCATAAGAAACTTATCGAGATATGCATAAGGATCTTCAGTAGCTCTTCCTCCGAATTGATTTTGCTGCACCATCTGCAACAATCCTGTTTTCAGCTCAAAGTTGTTGGCGTTTATGCCAACTCTGAAGTCTGTCTCCTTGAATCGAGGTTTATATCGGTTCTGCATAGCCTCTTCTTCTTCCTTGTCATCAAATTCATTCGGCTGATCCTGGTCATCATCTTCTCCATCATCAGGGTTGTCTTCGAATAGTGGACGGCGGCGGGGCCGTCGATTATCCCTGTCGAGGTTCAGCTGTAGGAGTTGGGCTCTCATATCTTGGACTTCGTGGAGAAGCACAAATTGTTCCTCTGCAGTTAGCATTTGTGGAGGTGGTTGATCAATTGGCTGTGGCATGTTCGGCTGCGGCACATGGTCCGGCGGTGGTACGTTGTCTGCTATTGTTTGATCGGTCGAACTTTCTAGGGCACGCTTATTCCTTCGGATCTTTCTACACGTAGCTTCGATGTCCGGGTGATAATAGAGCGGGTCATTTCCTTTAGCTCTCGTACTCATGCACTACCTGTACAGCAAAGGAGGTAGTGAGGTACACGGAAAATAAACCGAAACAACTGAACTTGAAAAACTCGAATTCTGAAAACACAACGACGTCGATTGACGGTGAATGGACGTCGATCGACGCGGACACGATTATTGCATTGATCGTCAGCAATTTGGCATCAATCAACGTAAACAACAAAACTTTACGGAAAATCTAATAAAAGTACGAAAAATACAACCTAAATCAGTATTTCAATCACACAATTAATAGTAAGATTATTTCTATTCTATCCCCGGCTTCGGCGCCAAAATTTTATCACTAAATTATTTCACTAGTGACTTAGCAAAGCTAATAATATAGTGACAGATAAAATTATTGAATCCCAGGGGAAAGAAGTAACGAAAAACCTTAAATACTAAATCATAAGTTCTCAAAATACTGGTTAGGAAAAATCAAATTTTGGTTTTGATTGTTTCGAAAATCTCAATGCTTGCAGAATAAAATCAAACAGAAAAATAAAAGACTTTTGATGAAACGATTATGAGAAGTACAGATTCCAAGGATATCTACCTATCAAGTATGCCATGTATGAATAAATTGATTAATTCCCAATTTAATTCCTCTTCGTAGTGAAACATCAGAAAAGTATTATGAACTTCTTTGTTGGACAATTCATAAAGTGGATTAGCCAATTATCTATCTCCGCTCGGTCTCAAGATGAATTAACTAACTCCAAAGATCCACAGATTTATTCCTATAATCAATCTCCTTCTGCTCAGACAAGAAATCAAATTATATTGTGAAAACTCTTTCCGTTGAAAACTATTACAGTTACGTCTCAAGTAATCAACTAATTAATCCTAAGATGTGGCCAACAAACTCAAGATTATGAATAAGCACAGATTTCACTAACTACGATGGGAAATGGAAAATAATTCAATTAATCAAACATGCATACATTGATAGTTCGAAACCCTAGAATCTGAGAAGGAATTAGTTACACATATTCATGAGTAAAATCATAGAGATGAAGGAAAACATGAATTGCATAACAACTTGGGTGCAGATGTCTTCCCACAAAAACCTGTCTTCAAACATAAACCCTAAAAAACTCTTGGAAATCTCTAAAATCTTCAACTCTAAAATCTCTTAATTGCTCTACTAATTTCCACCCTAATTTCGAATTTTACATAGCCTTTTATAATAGTGAAAGATGTATCAAACAGTATCTAGGATTAGATATGTCTCTATCTTCAAATTAGGATCAGATTAGGAAAACCCGTCGCCGCGTCGATCAATGGAGAAATCCCGTCGATCGACGGCCTGGAAGAACCCGCGTCCATCGACGGAATGTTGGAATCGATCGAAGGCCTTGAAGAACATGCGTCGATCGACGGAAAGCTGGCGTCGATCTCCCTTCAATCTCTTCGTCGATCGTTCACTTCAATTGCCCTCGTCGATCAATGTGCCCATGGCGTCGATCGACGTGGCCCTGGAACTTCGAGCAATTCCTGTTTCTTCTCTGTTTCCGACTAAAAACCTGCATAATTCACCAATCACAACATTACGAGCACAAAAGCCAATTCATGCACAAAAATACGCATAAAACAGTCTAAACATCACTCAATTAGCCAAAACACAACTAGATACGTTAGTGAAAATACTAACTTATCTACGATCCCCTGCAATCCATGCAAAACCATGCAAACGCATTCATTTTTTAGCTAACATTCTACGAATATTTGAATGTTGAGATTGTTGGTCCCTAGATCAGAATCGTCGTGGTGAGTACACGAAATGCAGCGGAATATAAACGTTCACTTGCACTTAAGTTTCTTTCAAACAAAGTAGTCTTAGCTCAAGATAGGGTTAGGGTTTCTTACAGTTATACATCAAACAACAAAAACAGTAGGCAATAAAATAGTAACCGGACACGGTATATATAGTGGTTTGGTTTGATCAAATTGATCTACGTCCACTCCTTAGCTGAAACGCTAAGAATTTCACTAAGAAAGTATATGAAATACAAGGAATTGCCGAACATTTGCTATAGGCGGTGAGCTTTTGAGCCGGCCACAGCAAAGCTATCCTCCGTTACTTTGTTCTTCTCAGAAGACTGCAGCTCCAGTCAAGTCAAGGGCGAACCTTCGTAAAACTTGTCCTTCGTTGGAATGGAGATTTTATAGTTCTCTCCGAACTTGTCTGTTTTTGCGGCTAATGCCCGTCAGAGTTAGATCTTTCCAGAAATGACTGTTTGATGCTTCCTAATTTGGAAGGTATCCTAATGATTGAAGATTCTTGAGCAAGGTCAAGGAATCTCTTCAATGAAGTGTCAGATATTCAATGGAGACACTTCGGTGGCTGAAAGCTTTTGAATGCTTTTCAAATATTACTTTTCAACTGACTACTCTCCTTTCTTTTCGGCCTTTTTGTCTTAGGAATCTCTTGTTCGAGTGTTTGATTGAGCAGTAGTAGTCTTCTCTCTATTTGGACTTTGTTTATATATCTGGAGATTCAAATTTTGAATCTCCAGACCCGTTAGACACAACGGTTCCTTCGTCCAAGAAGGTTATTTGCTTTTCCACCTTTCCGGCATCGTACAGTACTTTCCGACTTACTTCAGGAAAGCTTGTCTCCTTGGTTGTACTTCTTGTCAGAACGGGCGTCTTTCGCAAGTATTTGCTGAGTATCTCCTTGCTAGGTATTCTATTGGAAAGTGCTAGGAGTACTCTTCTAGACCTTTTGATTGCTAGGTGATTCTAGCAATCTGTCTTCGTAGCTAAGTCTGCTGACCCCTCAGCAGATACGTACACAGCTCTTGAGTCATTCTATGATTGCTATGCCTTCTAGCAATCTTCTTCTTAGTGGCGAATGCTAACTCTTTCAGCATTCTGCTATTTCTTTATTAGTAGTGAATGCTAACTCTTTTAGCATTCTGTTGTATCCTCACTGCTGACTGCTGAGAGAATGCTCCTGGCAATCTCTTCCTTCAGCATATGATTGCTAACGCCTTAGCAATCATTCTTCTTAGCATTTGATTGCTAACCTCTCTAGCAGTCATTCTCGTCTGCTGGCTTCTCTAGCAGCTACCATCTGCTGAGAACTCTTCTAGCATTCCGAAGTTGTTTGACTTGATATTCTTCGTTCCTTTTGCTGAATCCTTCAGCAATCTTTTCAAGCACTTTCTAATCTATCACAACTCGATATTTTTCCTAAATATGACATTACAATAGAGTTGCTAGACTATGCTAGAATTCAGTAATTGATCGACCAATCTATTAAGGTTTGATCCAACAAAACCTTTTACAATACGATCCTAAGGGAGATTTAGGAATAATTTCCCAACAATTTCCCCCTTTTTGGTGCGATCAAAGCTTACTATCACTTGCTGAATTAAGAGGAAAAGTATCTGAGTAAAAATTTTCTAAGTATCAGAGCTATGCTATCCTAGCAATCTAACTCAGAGTTAATCCATCTTAATTGTAGCAGGGATTGGTTATAAATAGTTCCCCCTTAAAGTGTGCTGGGAATGTTTCTTGATTAAAAATATACGTAAATGCTGCAAGGAGTCTACTAGAAATTCTAGCACCCAAATAAATTAGCAGGCATTCACAACCAATCCTAAATTAAACTTAAGTAAATTCGTTGAATACACTAAAGTGTTTATCAACTTTTGCACACAATAAAAACTTAGAAGTCGACAATAAGGAATTGTCCAAGTCTGATTCCATTTTCATTCATTTGATAGAAGCATTACAATTACAAATGAAAACAGAAAGGCAAAATGAGTTAAGAAAATGAGTTAAGAATTTGCTAAGAAATAAAGCACTAAGCATCAGGGGTCGGCTTCTTCTTCTCAAGTTCATCAAATTTTCCAAGTGCCAGATGCACGAATTTCTCCAGATAGGCCTTGCTTGCTTCCCTTTCAGCAGCTTCTAACTCAAGTTTCTTAGCAAGCCTTTCATTTTCAGCCTCTAGCCTTTGGATTTTTAGCTCTTCATCTTTTCTTCGTAGCTCTTTAACCGCCATCCTGCACTGCTCTTTCTTAGCAGCCAACGCTTCTTCCTCCTTCTTCCTCTGAGCAGCTTCAGCAAGCCTCCTCTCTTCCCCCTCTTTGATCGCAGCATAAAAGGTGGAGGAAAAGGATTGGAATTCAGATTGAAATTACTGCTTAGCTTAAGATAATTCAGTGCAGTTGACCTCTACATCTCTTTGTACTTCAGTAACATTCAGCTTCACCACTGCTACGTCACTCTTCACTTCAGAAACAGTGTTGCGCGCGCTTCATCTACTTCCCTCCTTACTTCGGTGATTTGCTTTCGTAGGAATGACAGTAGATAGCGCATGCTGAATAGCAGTTTGAACGGTAGCATTGATGTACGAATTGAGATCAGCAGAGTGAACACAACTCACCGGGGTAGCAAGAAGGGCAGATGATGTTGTTATTGTAAGTTCGCGCCCTTCAGCAGAAGCATCCTCTGTTGTCTCAGTATTCACATTTGCATCCTCCTCTACTATGCACTCTGCTGCCATCCTTACTAGAGCCATCTCTACTAGATTCTCAAAATAGCTAGTCTCTTCAGCAAATAGAGACATGGCTGAGTTCTGAGCTTCACCAATTTGAGCCCGAGCTTCAGCGATTTGAGCTAGAGTAGCTGAATATCTTGACTCTTCATCTGTTACTCGCTGGGCTCCTTCCAAGATCTCTGCGATTTTAGCAGCCTTCTCCTTCTCGGCTTGCACGACATCAAGAATGTCAATTTCCAGAAGGAGAGCAATTCGTCTATCTTTTGCATCCAGTGCAGCAGCCTCCACTTCAGCAACCTTTGTAGCCATTATGGCAAGAAGTCTATCCTTCTTAACCTTTTCATATTCGGCCTGCCATCTCTTGTATTTTGCTGCTGCTCGGGCCTGGCGCTTGGAGAGTTCAATCCTGGCATCTGAGTAGCCATCTGGAGCATATGTAGATTTAGGCAAGGATGTCGACTTGGAGAATAGCTTGTTAGCCCTAATTACTTGCAAAAGAGCAACCACTTCCTTGTCGGTAAATTGCTTGGATCCCGCCACCTGGTCAATCCAATCATTTGCCCATGCTTCCTCTGTCCTCCAAAAATTGAAGCCCTTGAATTTGAGCACCAGCGCTTTCTCCTCGAGACTAAGCTGGTGCATCATGTAGTCAAATTTCTTCCATCTCCTAAACTCAGCAGCCAACTGCTTCCCTTCAGGAGTAGTCTCATTGAGCTCAAGGTAGAAGACTAGAACAATGTCTCTCTCAACTTCTGCTGAAACAAAATCTTCTATCTCCGCAAATATTGGGAAGAAATCGGAATTTACCTCCTCGACTAGATAGACAGGTGCACACATCTGGGCCACTCTCCTGAGTTTGAATCTTGGACCTGGGAGTCCTTTGAATGGAACTCGAAGAGTCTCGTTGTATGTGGTGGTGCTCTTCTTCAAGAGCTTGGCATCGAAAACATCAGCCGATTCACCATCTGAGTCTGAATCAGAGAAGCAGGTAATGAGGAAGCCTGGATCCTACTCAGTGTTTACAGGAGTCTGCTCTGGCTCCGCGTGCGGAATCCCAGCACCTTACGCAGCAGCACGCTCCTCTTCCTCAACATTAGAAATGTGAGCATCACCCTCAGCATCGGCACCTCCAGTGCTACTAGCAACTTGCTCAGCAGCTGGTCTCTCAGCATTCGTACCTCCAGCACTGTTAGCGCCTTGCTCGGCATGCGGACCCGAACCAGAAGTGCCAACACCCTCAGCACAGTGTGGCTCATCATCAGAATCAAAGCTATTGCTACTGCTTGGCTCAACATTCGGATCTCGGAACAGAATACTTCCTTTTTTCCTTTTGGATCCTGTTGCTCATTGAATGCTCCAGCGTGCAGCATTTGATCAAATGCTTTGTCAGATAGGGCTTCCTCTTCAGGCACTATCTTCTCTACAGCAACGGGTTGGGGTGTTAGCAATAGGAATCACTTTCTCCTTCCCCTTTGTCACAGCTTCAACGGCTTGTTGTCTTGCTTCTTCAGCTGCACCTGCTAGAAGCTGAGCAGCTTTCTTCGCTGTTATCCGATCGGTGGCCTTCTTTGCTTCTCGCTCATACGCAGCCTGCTTGGCGTGCTCATAATTCCTGTCTCGTGCTTCGAAATTCATCTCCTCCATGGTTTTCTTGAAGATTTTCTTCTCCTTTTCTGCCTTCACTTCCATTCTCTTCCTCTTCATTTCTCTGACACCTTTCACTCTCTCTTCAAAGGGTTTGGAGGATAGAGTAATATCATCTGCTTTCTTCTCAGCAGCCTCCTTCTTTGCTGCTGCTTTCTTGGTTGTTTCCTGCTTTGATGTCTTAACAAGCCTCCTTCTTGTCTGCCTCTTCTTCTCAGGGGAGGTAATATCGGACCTCTTCCTCTTAGGAATTGGAACAGCAATCTCACCCAAGACAAGTGTTGACTGCTCGGCTTCCATCTTGGCTATGATCTCCTCGATTTGATCAACAGGCAGATCGCCAAGCTTTTCAATCTCTTCCAAGTTCTGGAAGAACTGCTCTGTCTCCGCATTCTTCTTCAATTCAGTAACCTCCTCAGCAGTTAGCGGAATAGCTGGCTGCAACACCATTTTGCCAGTCGGGGTATTCTTCTCTGCTTATATTGGTGCGGGCTGCTTCTTCCACAATGGGATGTAATCAGTGGCTAGCAATGCCTCTCTGACCATCGTGTGAAGTGACACACAATTCTCACGTCAAATTATCAATCCGAGATCTTTTCTATTCGCTCTCGTGGAAACTATTTACTCGTAAGAAGATGCATCAATAGCTAGGCAATACAATAGTCGTTGGTTTTCTTTATCTATCTAGTTATAATTTGCAAACTAAACTACAAATTGCATTCAATCAACCATTCAACAATTTGCTAAATTCACCAATCAATTACTTCTATCAAATGTTTGGGTAGATTAGAGTAACAAGTCCAACAATCTTAGAATGAAGTGAGTGTTTGTAAACTTCAATTGAGCCAAATTAAACCAAGCTATGTTGTAAACAATTTTAATCTCTATGAGGTTGAGCAATCGACACTATCCTAGTCAATCCCCTTTGTACCGGTGAATTGTCCGTTGATGAAATTAGAGATCTCAAACATCTACGTTATCGATCCCTAACTCACTCCTAACCGACCGTCGATTATTGCCCTATAATCCTAGCTCTGCACATGGATTGGAACTAAAACTATATGATTATGCACTTATCACGATGTTTCCGTCCGCGTATTGGCTGCAACGGTCACATCAACTACCTATAGATTGGCTATTACCTACATCTATTAGGTATGAACAAGCTCAAGTGCAAATCAAGACTTTGTAGAAAAGTAAACAAACATAGAAGGTTCAATCCATCTCAATATCCATATTACAACACTCACTTAGGAATTTAGCTCCTCATACCTTGAATTTGAAGCAATGCAAGTTGAAAGATAAGAATTGACATTACAAAGCTTCAAGGTCAAAATTGATCTTCTATGATTGCCTTCGTTGAATTCAATCCACCTAATCTCCCTCTTCAAATGTCACCAAGTTGATGGAATGATCCTTGGTTCTCCTTGATTCAAGTGGGGAAGAAAGTGTAAAGATGAATCTAGATGGCAGTTAGTGACGGTTATTCTTCAATTTGGAAAAAAGTTCTTCATTTAATTGATTTTCCCCTTTTTATAGACGAGCTAGCAGGGCCTCAGATCGCCCGAGCCAACCAAAGCTCGCCCGAGCCATCCTGGGAACCACAGCAATCTGGGACGCGTGCATTGGCTCGGCCGAGCCAGAACCGCTCGACCGAGCCTGCTCTCTGTCAGCCAGGCTCGGTCGAGCCTGCACTGCTCGGCCGAGCGAGGCCTCTGCCCGGCTCAGCTCGGCCGAGCCTGCTTCGCTAGGCCGGGCGAGTCCTCCAAGCTTCCGAAACCCTCCTTTCATTCCGCTCGGGCGAGCCTAACCTCCTCGGACTCCAAACTCGGGCGATTTTCCTCCAAAACTTCCCAAAACACGCTATATTACGCTCAAAACGTATCCTACATCATTTCAAACACGAAAACACGAAAACAAGACAAAAGAACAACAAAAACATATGATATGAGGGTAAAATGGCCACAAACATGCACGCTCACACATCGAAAAATAGGTCATTTTACACACATATCACTCTCCCTTGTCCAGATCCTCATTAGGAATGATTGTCTCAAGGAACTTGCTGATCTTCAGTCCAAAGTTGACATTGGACGTGAAGGTTCCTTCTTCCTTCATCTTCAAATTCTTCTTAGCGTGGTCCAACCACCGCTCAAAGAAGAACTGTGCCCAGTTCCCATTAAGTCCATCAACCAATTCCATCATCACGACATACATCTTTGCTGATAGTTCCGAATACAATCCCGCATCGCATTGGAACATCTTTATCACGAGCTCTGCGATGAGTTTGTAGTCCTCCTTGAAATGATGTATCGGGGTGGCCACTTTCCAAGGGTGTGCTGGGTCCTCCTTCACCTCCGGCCTCTTCCATTCATTCCAGCACTCCTTCATCTACGCAGTGTTTATCACTTTATACGTAGAGACCCGTTCGCCAGAGTTGCAAAGGCCAAACGTCTCTGCTAGGGCGGTGGCGGTTACTTTGATGAGAGTCCCGAATACTGAGGTTGTAAAATGTGTGTATCGGTCATCAAAGACGGCCCTTTCATAGAATTCCGCAACCATATGTGGTCAGAATTTTGTCAATTTAGCAGAGAGGTACTAGACCACCTGCGCCTGTACCAGGGTATCCATCACCCATCCCAAAAACTGTTTCGCAGCCAGAGGAGAGTTCAAAATTATGTCCTTCATCACCTGTGCCGCGCGCCTCTGGGCTTGTGATAATCCATACTGTTCTTTCTTCTTGGCAAGAGAAACCAATCGGGAGTAGAGAATGCTCTCATTAACATCGTCCTTTGTCGCAACATCTGTAAACTCCGGTACATGCCTCTCATGCAGCGTTAATTCAGGATTAGGCTTGAAGTAAAATTTAACCGGATTCTCAGTGGGAGTGGAAGATTCTGGGTTAGACATCTTTCGGAAGGCTTAAGAAGATATTCAAAGAAATTTTGGAGAGTGTTTGGAAGGCTTCGTAATTCTAGGGATTCAGATATGCAAATTTTCAGAAAGTTTGATCAAATGACGAAGTATTGGCTTTATACCTTCTGAGTAATGATCCAACAGCTGGGGTAACGCCTGTTTAAATCCAATAGACAGTTCAGATTTGGCGGGACCCTTCGTATGGTAACCTACGCCCCTATGAACTCAAGTACGATTGAAGTGTTGCCTCTTGTTTGACGCAGCCAGTTGCACGCATTAAATGTAGTGTGTCGGACACATCTTTTCAAATTCAAAATTTCCCGCTTTGACTTTCGAAGACTGCTGAGAGCTTGGACTCAGCAATCTGCTAGAATTGAAAGTCCTCAGCAACCATATAAACTGCTGAGAGCTTGGATTCAGCAGTCACAACCTAGCATCCAAATTTCTTAACATTCTCATATTGTCTTCTGAGAGCTCAGACTCAGCAAATATTTGCTAGCAATCATCTGTATTGTTGAGATTTGCTGAATAATATTCCATAGCATTCAGACGAAATGTTGAGAACTTGGACTTAGCATTCGACTTCTAGCAGGCGTCGGAATCACTTGTTGCGATAACTTAACAAACGAATGAAATGTTGAGAGCTTGGACTCAGCAGCCAAATGCTTAGCAACCACAATTCAGCAACAAGAATCAGCAACATAAACTTAAGCTAGAATACGTTTCTCTCCATCTTCTTTAGATCTTCAAGAAATCCAGAAAGAATGAGAATAACAACTCATTCATCAATAGCGTCGTCTATCTCCATAAGGCCTAACTTAATGCATAGTTCTTTAAATCTGGCCTCTGCTAGTGGTTTAGTGGAGATATCAGCAATCTGTTCTTTTGTGCATATATATTGGACGTTTATGTCCTTCTTCTCTTGATGATCTCTGATGAAGTGATGTCAGATATCAATATGCTTCGTCCTCGAATGATGAACTGGGTTCTTCGTTATGCACATTGCACTATTGTTGTCACAAAAGATCGACACACATGCAGGAGGAATATCATAATCTTGCAATTGCTGCCGAATCCACAAGACTTGCGAACAACAACTAGCAGCTGCTACATACTCTGCTTCAGTAGTTGATGTAGCCACTGAGTGCTGCTTCTTGCTAAACCAGCTAATGAGCTTGTGTCTGAGGAATTGGCATGTCCCGCTGGTGCTCTTCCTATCAATCTTGCACCCTCCAAAGTCTGAATCTGAGTAGCCACTCAATGCTAGACCATCTGACCTTGGATACCAAATTCCTAGACCTTCTATGCATTTGAGATATCGTACAATTCTCTTAGCAGTGTCCAGGTGCGACTTCTTGGGGTTTGCTTGGTATCTCGCACATAGATCAACCACATATGATATATCTGGTCTGCTAGCAGTGAGATATAGCGGTGAACCGATAATACCTCGATAGAAGGTAGGATTCACATCATCCCCTTCTTTTTCAAGCGCAGTTATACAGGTCGGGCTGATTGGAATCCTCAAGCTCTTCGTCTTCTCCGGACAATATTTTGCAATCAGATCGCGAGTGTATTTCCTCTGATGAACGAATATCCCCTTGCTTGACTGCTGGACTTGAAGTCCTAGAAAATACGACATCTTTCTCATCATACTCAAATGGAAATTGCTCGTCATAAGCTTCGAAAACTTATCGCACAAGTTTGAATTTTTCGATCCAAAAATAATGTCGTCAACATAAATCTATACGAGCAGTTTGTTTCCTTCATCTTTAATGCGGAAGAGAGTCTGGTCTATCTTTCCTTTCTTAAATTCATTAGCTAGCAAGAACTTAGACAAAGTTTCATACCATGCTCTTGGTGCCTGCTTCAAGCCATATAAGGCTTTCCTTAGCCTATAAACTTGATTTCCCTGCTCGAAGCCTAGTGGTTGCTCAACGTAAACTTCCTCCTTGAGATCACCATTAAGAAAGGCGCTCTTCACATCCATTTGCATCACAGAGAACTCATGATGTGCAGCATATGCTAGGAACAAGCGAATAGCTTCCAGTCGGGCTACTGGAGCAAACGTCTCGTCATAGTCTATTCCTTCGCATTGTCTGTAGCCCTTTGCTACTAGACGAGCTTTGTTGCGGATGACCATTCCTGACTCATCTTTCTTGTTCTTGAACACCCACTTGGTTCCAATAACACTCTGATGCTCTGGTCTATCTACTAGATCCCACACATGATTGCACGTGAACTCTGCTAGCTCCTCCTGCATAGCATTCACCCAATCTGGACATCGTAGAGCATCTTCAACCTTCGTAGGCTCCTCGTGCAAAATATAGCACGCCAGCATCGCATTGCCTTGTCTCGTCAGAATAGGATCATTGATGTCACCAAGGACATCATCCAAAGGATGATAGCGTAACCATTTTGGCTTCGGATTGCTAGATTCTGGAATATCTGCATCAGCCTCGCCTGTTTGATTGTTGCTTGGTACAACATTTTCCTCAGCAATCTCCGGGGGTTCAGCATTCTGGATCTCAACATCTGGAACTTCAGCGACAGGAACTTCAGCAGCCTGGATCTCAGCATTCTCCAAATGCTTAGCAACAACTTTGGCAGCATCATCAACAGTGCCTTCACTATCTTCTGCACCTCCTGCTGGATCTGGAATCTCCTCATCGTCTCCATTAAGCGATCCCAAGATATCCAAATTATCATTATGATAAATAGGATTGGTGGCCTCAGCATGATCGTTATCATCATTGGCCCGATCAGTAGTTTGGTCTCCTGCTGAGTGCGTCTGGATTGGATTGTAATCACTCATAGACTTAGTCTGTTCAATACGCATATTTTCGAAAGAATTCAAGATCGATTGACCATGGACATCATTAGTCTCATGATTACTAATCACTTTCTCTCTTATGACTCTGCGCACTAAGATAGACTCATCAAAAATAACATTGCATGTTATTTCCACAACTCCGGTCGTCTTGTTTAATACTCTATAGCCTTTGTGAGAAGGGTGACCATATCCAAGGAACACACCTTCATCAGACTTAGGCGAAAAAGTATTAAGCTTTGACTTCCCATTGTTATGGATATAACATGTCGAACTGAAAGCATGGA
Source organism: Plectranthus barbatus (assembly GCA_026898455.1). Classification (NCBI taxonomy): domain Eukaryota; kingdom Viridiplantae; phylum Streptophyta; class Magnoliopsida; order Lamiales; family Lamiaceae; genus Plectranthus; species Plectranthus barbatus. The sequence goes on along the minus strand of JAPKLW010002935.1, from coordinate 37,785 downwards.
GATGAGTCATAGAAGGCTTACGACTGTTGTACACTTCATACGGAGTCTTATTGAATCTGCCATTGATTGCGCTCCTATTCTGTGTATAGCAGGCTGTCATGACTACTTCGCCCCAATATTTAGCAGACAGCTCGGAATTGGTTAGCATAGACCGCACTACTTCATTCAACGTTCGGTTCCTTCTCTCTGCTAGACCGTTCTGCTGGGGGGTCCTAGCAGTGGATTTCTCATGCCCGATACCAGCTTTGGCGCAAAAATCCATCAAGATCCCATTGCAAAACTCAGTTTCATTGTCCGATCTAATCCACTTGAATGTAACTTCTTTGCTATTTTTCTCCTTGAGGATTAGCTCTGGTAGAGTGAGTTTTACTTCGTCTTTGGTCTTTAGCAATCGAACCCATGTGTACCTAGAGTAATCATCAACAACCACAAGTGTATAAATCTTCTTACTTACAGTGGATGGAGTGACTGGGCCAAATAGATCCATGTGAAAGAGCTCTAGAATCCTTTCTGAGGTGGCCTTCTTCGGGTTGGTTCTGAATGATGCTTTGGTCTGCTTCCCTTGCTGGCAAGCTTTGCACACACCCTCCTTACGGAAAGTTTCATCAGGCAGACCTACAATAAGCTTATTCTTGGCAATATGGTTAATGGTTTTAACATTCAGATGATTTAACCTCTTGTGCCATAGCCAAGTTGTCTCTTCCTTGCTCAATGCTACGAAGCATGAATGTTGTTGACTGCTTTGCAAATCAACAATATATAGGCCACCCTTGCAGATGCCTCTAAGCTTTACTTCACCTGTAGCATTGTCAGCAATAGAACATCCAGTATTAACGAAAGAGACAGTGTACCCATTTTCGCATAGTTGGCTAATGCTTAGCAAGTTGTGCTTGAGATTGGATACTAGCGCAACATTGATAATCCTCAATCCATTTCGCTCTATGCATCCTCTCCCAACCACTCTGCCTTTGCTATTGTCACCGAACATGACTGTGGGGCCATAAAATCTTTGGATGTCAGAGAAAAGCTCTTCATCCCCTGTCACGTGGGCTAAACAATCGGTATCAAGGATCCATTCGTTTGACATACTTGATGTCTTAGCACATGGATCTTGATCCTGCAAAACAATCAGCAAGTTTATTTAGGTACCCGCTTAGCATCGGGTCCTGCGGGATTATCATGGATCATGGTTCCTTTTGGAACCCATATCTTGGTGATCTTCAAGATTTTCTTCTTGATCTCACCCTTCACAACCTTCTCGACCTTAGGATAAGTATGCGTTACATAATTAGATCTAGGTGTGGTTGTGTGCCTAGCCTTCCTAGTACTTTGAAATGGAAATGGTTTGGACTCAGGCTTCATATAGGTGTTCCTCCTATGTGGTGTGTAAGAATGATACTATGGTCTTACAGCATGATAGTGATCCTGCATGCCATTGTGGAAGGGAGGATATGCTTTCCTAGCATTGTGAACAAAATGCTCAGCATCCCTTCTCGACACTGCTGGGAATGACTGCTTAGTAGTCTGCTTAGCTTTGGCTTGCTGTGTCCTCTGCTGAGGTCTAGCATATGCCTGCTTAGCATGCGATCTCTGATTCCTCTGCTGAGGTTCAGCAGATGCACTCTGCTTACATCTTTCCCCCTGCTTAGCATTTGAGGATTCAACAGTCATCTTTCCCTTGGTATCCTCTTTAGCATATAACTTTCCATCAGAGACGAATTGAATCTTTCTCTGCTTAGAAGTTTCTGCCTTATTAAATGCACCCTTCTTATAGGATTTTCTAGAAGCTTCAATACTACTAAGGCCTAACCCAGATCTATCAGTATGAGATCTTTGTTGGCTCACAATGGCATTTAGTACTGCCTTGCTAGTAGTATAAGCGCAAATGCATTCCCTACTAGCCTTGTTTTTCAAAGCGTGATTCTCCTTTTCAAAGTTTTGAAAGTTTTCAGAGAGTTTGGAGAAATCATCCTTGAGTTTCAAGAGTTCATCGCTATCAGACCTTAGTCTTTCGACTTCATTGGTTAAAGATGTGACTTTCAATTGTAGCGAAGTGTTCTCTCCTACTATAGCATCTTTCATTTCATACATCTTTGAAAAATCTAAAGATAGCTTAGTAAGGTAATCATCCTCTGAATCTAAGGAAGTAGATTCCTCTATTTGATGCGTGATAGCTGGAAAAGAAATACTCATAAAAATTACCTGCTGAGCCTCGACTGCTACAGCCGATTCAGCAGGTTGCTCAGCATTCGCATCAGCATCCTCAACAATATTTGCCATTAGCACGAGCATGGCTCCCTCATCATCTTCTTCGGAGGAATAGTAATACTCCTCGTCATTATCTGAGATGTCAGGTACTTCTGTCCTTGTCAGCAACGCCCTGGTAACGGCTTTAACAGCACGTCTCTCAAATCTTTGCTTCAGGCGCTCTCTCTCCTCTTTGCTGACTTTCGGACACTCGTGCTTGAGATGATCTGGAGAATCACACTCGAAGCATGTCCTAGGCTTTCGCTCTGCTGAGCGGGTGGATGATGAAGAAAGCTTAGCTTCCTTGGCTTCTTTCTCGACTTTAGCTTCCAGCATCAACTTCTGAAGCTTTCTCATCTGCTCTTCCAGCTCGCTGATCTTTACATCAACAGGTTGAGAACCTGAGGTTGAGACGACCTCCTTTGCTGGCGATGCTGGAGCAGATATCTCACCACGGAAAGGCTTCTTGAGCTTCCATTTGCTGGGATCTCTCTTAGCGAAGAATGCTAAGTCTTCAGAGTTAGCAGCGGGTGTCGATTGAGATGCTTTATTCTTCTTTGACTGCTGGATTTTTAAATCGTGAGTTTTAAGCTGAGCAAATACCTCGGATGTTGACATGTTGCTGAGGTCCTTTTCGCTCAAACTTGTCATCTTCACGAACCAGTCTTCTCTTGGGAAGAGTTTAGAAATTATCTTGTTGTTCATCTCCCCGTTGTCATATGTTTTTCCCAGGTTGCGAAGCTCTCCAAAGATAGTGTTGAACCTTTCCTCCATAGCTTGAATCGACTCACCTGCATGCATAGAGAATGATTCATATTTGTCAACAACTACCTGGAGCTTGTTGCGCTTCATTTGATCCAGTTGGCGTCTACCAAACCTGGAAGTGCGCAACTCAACTGGTGGCATCAACTCCTTAGGGATTGATGTTAAAGGGTAGGTGGGGTGTTATGATGGGTTTTGTATACTGAAAGCATTTATTATAAAGAGTATACAACGGTTTATTTCTCCTATCTATTAACAATCTTACATGTATGAACAATGGTATCCTCTTGTCTCACCGATAAGGGCGATCATACAGCGTGTTGTAGATCGCAGAAGACAGTATGATCACTTGACCTAGTGAGACATAAACCTGATCACAGCCGAGACAGTGTGTGAGGATACGTCTGTCCGGATGGCTGCGACATTGTCGGAATAAGTAGTCTGTCTTGGTTACTTGACATGCTGGTACGCAGAGGTGGCGTATTGATGGACCGAAGTGAGATGTATTCATCTGTCTGACATCAACGAATACAAGATCTTGTTATATTGATTGAGTCCAAACCCTAACGAAGGTTCATGGGTTTGCACGGGTTGACTGTTGCTTTGACTTGCCATGGTGGAGAGCCTAAGTAACGTGCTCGTATATCCGCATCTTGGGTAACAGCAGTTCGTGTAGTACCGCCTGAGACTGGGTTTAGGTTACCATATCCGAGTAATAAGATGGGGACATTCCCTGAGGAGCTCAATAACATTCATCGTGCCAAAGTCCTACAGGCTGATTAAGTTCAGGCACGAGTAATAAGGTTTGAGTGGTACTACTCAGGAATTATAAGATATTAATTAATTGTAGTTAGAGCTTGTCAGAGGCTCCGATTAATTAATGGATGTCCGGTAACCTTAAATATGGGGATTCTAAATTAATGAAGCCCGTTCTCATAACGTGGTAATAAAGGGGTAGGTCAGTATTAATTCTGTGGTGAAAAAGAATTAATATTAATTAATTAATTGTGTCCTGGGTTGTGGACATGGAATTAATTAATTTATAGGACCACTTTATTATTTGCATTAGGTCCCAGGTCTGGCCCAATTAAATATGTTGAATTGAGCCCAAAATGGCCCATTAGGGTTTACAACACTAGGTCTATAAATAGACAGCTCTCTCTCATAAGTTGTAACACAGTTGAAACACACTAAACCTAGAGAGAGAGAGAGGGGCGCCGTTTTTGGAGAAGAAAATGAGGAGAATTTCGATTCTGGTCCTGATCAGAATACAGATCTACGGAGTCCTCACCAGTAGTAGATCTGAACAGCATTGGGACACAGCCCTGAAGATCTAATCTGGAGAACAGATTTCTCTTTTCTTCTCTCTTTGTTTTTCGATTTTTTCTAAGAAATTAGATTACTAGTTTCTGCTCCCGCAGATTAAATTGAATCGCGTGGTTGAATTGAGTTTTGGAATTCAAACCCGAAAGATCGGTTCAGACTCGACAGAGTTACGGTAAACCCTAAATCCACAAATCTTTGTATTAAATTCATAGGAGAATGCTAGGGTTTTGAGAATTTTAATTATGTGCAATAACCATAAATCGATCTGGTTCAAATTGGTTTTGGTGATTCGGTTCACGGAAAAACCCTACAATTGATATCAGAGCTAGGTTCCTGATTTATGGCTCTTTTCTGCATAATTGAATTATGTATACACGTATGAATTTATTGTTTTGTGGATGTTGGTTTTTGTTCCTCGTGGCAACCCGTTGATTCAGCCCGCGGTGGTTTATCCGTGTAGGGCTGAATTGTTTTTGTAAAATTACGAGAAAATCCGTGATTAGTATAGATTTGAAAATTTGTAATAGAATAGTTCTTTCTGTAATTTTTCAAATTTAATTTGGATGGGTCGAGGATGAAGAACGAAGACGGAGCCGACGGAGACGACAGCGGGCGCAGGCGGCGCGGCAGGCACGCACGGCCGGGGTGCGAGCAGCGCGCGTGGCCTGCACGCAGAACGGCAGCACGGCGTGCGGGCGCAGGGCCACGCCAGGCGGCACGGCAGCGCGGGGCGCGCGGCATGCCGGGCGCGGTGGCTGGCTGGCAGCGGCGGGCGGCGGTTGGCGGCGGCTATCGTCGGCTGCTGCTGTCCCGTCGTGGTGGCTCGTGTTTTGGTAGTTTACACAATCCTGTGTAAACCCTAGGGTTTACATTAGGGTTAGGGCAAATCATCAGATCACAAAGGCCTAAAATCCAAAAGATTTGGTGTATCCAGATTTGAAGGCCCTTGAAGATTTGGAAGATTTGAAAAGATTTAGATTTATCCAAATTAATTAGAAATTCAAATTGTAATAGACAGAATTTAATTTTTCTATTTTTGGGGCCACGAGGAATTTTTGTTTGCCTTAATTGTCCTCGTATGATATGTGATTTATTTATGTGCGCAATTAAGCATGTGTAGATAATAGGAAAAGCATGTTTTATCGCTTTTATTATTTACAGCTTTTCAAGCATGCTTATATGATTAATTTCTTTTGTTGGATTATATTTTGAGAATTTTTGGGCTTGTTTAATTACATGCAAAAATTTGGGAAATATAATAACAAAGAAATTATGTGTGCGCATAAAGAAACCTTTTAAAAGAAAAATACTAAGTAGATTTTTTAATTAAAATCAATAGATCTCCACAAAGCGGTCCTAGGTTGTAAGTGTATCTCTTGTTCTAGTAAACGTCTACGAGTGTAGCTTGCTAGTTCCTAGAGGTGCATGGGTACGGTTGTTGGGATTTCTAGACAAACAATTTAAATCATGTGAATAGTGGGAAGGCTTTGCGTAAACGTCTACGAGTGTAGCTTGCGTAGACCTCTTTCACAAGTATTCTAGGATTGATTTAAATTATAGATAACAAAAGCTTTAAGGGCGTGCGGTATGGTTACGTGCCATGCTAAACTGTGTCTTTTGGCCGGAGTTAAATTTGTGGTTAATTGCTTAGAAGCATCTTAGAATATAATGCAAGAATTGCATCCCTGTTCTTGAGAGATGGCTTTTTTTTTTTTTTTTGAGAAATGATAATACCATAAATTAAGCATGGTTTGCCTCGGCAACCAAGATGAGTCTAAACATTACAACGAAAGAAGGTAGGTCAATACTTGACCTATGCAACCGAACCAGATTAGCCATTTTGTGTGCTAAGAGGTTATGTGTTCTAGGAACCCAAGCAAAAACAACATTATCCAGCTTCCGGGCATAAAACAAAATGTTAGCCAAAACTGTACCGAGAGGAGTATTTGGGATAAAATTCTTCTAAAGTTTTGAGGCCACATTGAGGTTGTCCATATCGAAAACAACAGATTTGAGTCCTTTCTCGCATGCCGCGGCGATGCCCAAAAGGCAAGCTAAGGCCTCCGCCAGATCGATATCATGACAATTCAGTGCAAAGTTGGAGACGGAGTGGACAAGCGAGCCATAGTCATCACGAAAAGCACCTGCAAGACCCGCCCCACCCATGGGGTCCAAAGAAGCATCCGAGTTGAATTTAATCCAGGATTCACCAGGGGCCTTCCAGGAGGCGGAGGGGGCCGGAGAGCAAGTGGGTGGATTAGCAGGGGGTTTGCATTCTGAAACCGCTGCAGAAAGGAAGAAGCCAGCGAGAAGCACTCAGGGTGTGAAAGTCTCTGGTTCTGAAATTCGAGCAGGTTCCTCGCTTTCCAAACCGTCCACAAGTGGGAGACAAAAGTTTCCACAAATTCAACACACTTCCCCTTGATGACAAGGAGCAACCAATCTTGCATTGAAATAGAGGAGGGAGAGGCTGGGACCTGGATGCGGAGGGGGCAAGCGTTCCAGAAAAACGAGCTCCAGCTACAGTCCCGCTGGGCGTGCTCCAGAGACTCAACCAGAAGACCACATCGAGAGCAGAAAGGATCAATCCTTAAACCACGGGTAATGAGATTTGATTTTGTTGGGAGGATTCCACGGAAGCATCTCCAAGTGAAGATACGGAGCTTAGGGGGGACATGGAGCTTCCAAATCCAACGCCAGAAGTCCGGATTATTGGCCGACGAAGAGGCTTTCGATGACAGTGCATCTTTCTTGCTCTTTGCAACCCAATAAGCCGACTTGACCGTGAAGACACCATCCTTGGAGAAGCACCAGCAAAAGCAGTCATCAAGGGGAGCCGAGGAGATAGTAATAGACAGAATGGAGTTCTTCACCTCCACGGGGAAAAGATCAGACAGCAAGTGGGAATTCCAGGACTTTCCATCATCCATCTACAGGTCTCGGACTCTGGAAGGGACCTGCAAATCAAAAGAATCAGGGGATGGGGGTGTTAGGGGTGGATTTCCTGGGATCCACTTATCATGCCAGATTGAAATGGAGTGTCCATTACGGACAGTCCACGATGATCCCTCCTTGAGAATGGATTGACCAGCCAGAAGGCTGCGCCAGATGAAGCTAGGGTTGAAGCCCGCATCAGCAGAAAGGAAGGGCTTCTTTGGAAAATATCGGGCTTTCCAACTCTGAGCAAGAAGGGAGTCCGGGTTCATCATCAGCCGCCAACCTTGTTTTGCAAGCAACGCTTTGTTGAAGCACTCCAGTTCCCGAAAGCCCAACCCCCCGAACTCCTTAGCGGCACACGTCTTTTCCCAGGAGCACCAATGAATTCTTCGTTCGTTGTTCTTCTGGCCCCACCAGAAGTTAGCAACAGTTTGGTTGAGTTTGTAGATGATTGACCTAGGGAGCAAGTAGCAGCTCATAATGTAAGAAGGGATGGCCTGTGCCACCGCCTTAATGAGAACAAGCTTTCCTGCATGCGAGAGAGATTTGACCTTCCAGTTTTTCAGTTTCTTGTTAACTCGATCCACTAGGAAGTTGAAAAAGACATTTTTCCTGCACCCAAAGAAAATCGGGAGCCCAAGGTAAGTGTGATGTTGCTCCACGACAGGAGCCCCGCACTCTCGGCCCAGAGTGAGTGCCATATCTCTCTGAACTTCCCGGTTGAAAGAAATTGCCGACTTCTCAAAATTCACCCTCTGTCCAGAAGCTCGAGTATAAAGGTTGATGATGTTCTTAACTGTGTGAATCTCTCCCGCGTTTGCCCGGCCAAAAAATGATGCTGTCATCTGCGAAGAACAGGTGGGAGATTGAAGGGGCGGTGCGGCAAACTCTTGCTCCATGGAGCAGACCAGAGGTGACGGCATTGTGAATCAACGCTGAGAAGGCTTCGGTACAAAGAAGGAACAAATAAGGGGAGATGGGGTCCCCTTGCCGAAGGCCTCGGGTAGGGAGGATGTTAGCCGTGGGGACTCCATTGATAATGATTGAGTAGGTGACTGATGAGACGCACCTCATGATAGTATCCACAAAATCTCTACAGAACCACAGTCGGTGCATCACTTTCTCCAAGAACACCCATTCGACCCTGTCGTAGGCTTTAGAAAGGTCCAGTTTCAGGGCAAAATTGGCTTGGCGGTGGGAGTTGCGGGTTTTCATCGTATGGAATAGCTCGGCGGCCAGAAGGGCATTATCAGTAATTAGGCAGCCTGAAATAAAAGCCGACTGAGCAGTGTTAATGATGTTTGAGAGGATGGGTTTGAGACGGTTAACAATGCATTTCGTGATGATTTTTGCCACCACATTGCATAGACTGATGGGACGAAAATCTTGGGGGGTTGAAGGGGAGTGAATTTTTGGGATAAGAATGATGTTGGTATGGTTAATGGGTTTGGGGGATTGATGGTTGTTAAGGACATTAAGGATCATAGGCACAATGTCGACTTTCAGAGTAGGCCAGAATTTAGTAAAGAACAGGGCCGGCATACCACCCGGGCCAGGCGCCTTGAGAGGGTGCATCTGGGTGAGAGCATCAATGATATCCGCTTCGCAAAACTCGGCGGTGAGGGCCTCGTTCATAGATGATGTGACTCTAGGTTGGATAGCTTCCAGGATGCCGTTTGGGTCTGCCTCAGTGTCAGCCTTGAAGATAGTGCTGAAGTAATCCTCGAAAACCTGGATCATAGAGCCCTCATTCTCCACCCACTCACCGTTAGAGTCCTTGATCCGGTGAATCCAATTCCTTTTACGTCTTCCAGAAGCAGTCTGGTGGAAGAAAATTGTGTTTTTATCTCCATCTTTGAGCCAGCAGGCCCTAGAACGTTGGTACCACATGGTTTCCTCCTTTCGATCAAGATCTTCAAGTGAGGTTTCAACAAGCTTAATCTTGTTAGAGGTGTCCTGGGATGGTTCAGCACTTTGAAGTTCGGCCAACGAGTGTCTGAGCTCCACGATTTGACTCTTGACCCTGCCGAAGTGGTTCTTTTCCCATTCCTTGAGTGCTCTCCCTGTCTGGATGAATTTAGAGTGAATCAACTCTTCCGTGGGGGTTGCACGATTGGAGAGCCAGGTATCTTCCACAACCCCCCGACATGTTTCATCGTGGAGCCACATTGCTTCAAATCGGAATGATTTATGACGTCGTCTGCTGGGCCCTGCAAGAGCTTTCCAGGAGATACTAACTGGACAATGATCCAAACAAAAGCGGAGAAGATGCTCAACTCTGAACTCCGGAAAAAGTGAGCACCATCGTGAATTACCAAGGCAACGATCGAGCCTTTCTTGGATATTAAAACTCCCCTCCTGTTTGTTGGTCCAGGTAAATTTGGTGCCAGTAAAACCAAGATCTGTTAGACCGCACCAATTAATGGATTGAAGGAAGGCATCCATCTTAGAAATCTCCCGAGAAGAGCCACCAATCTTTTCATGGGAATACAGGATCTCATTAAAGTCCCCAAGGCACAACCAGGGCAGGTTCCTCTCCTCTTTAAGATCTTTCAATAATTGCCAGGAGAGAGGTTTATCCTGCTCCCCTGCCCAACCGTAGAAACCAGTAATACGCCAAAGAGCAGCCCCCGAGTTGTCCAGGACAAGAGCATCAATATGATGGAGAGAGGAGGAAGAGATATGGATCTGTAAAGACTTATTCCACAGAAGACAGAGGCCACCTCTGCGACCCCCACGGGTTCTGTCACAGTCTTCCACATGAATGAACTCGAAATCAAGTTTGGAGAGAAAAGGTTCAAAATCAGGGCGAGTGAGCTTTGTCTCCATGAGAAAGACAAAGTTGGGATTCTTAAGGTTGATGATCCTCTGAAGCTCACGAACTGTCGATTAGTTCCCAAGCCCTCGACAGTTCCAACTTAGTCCACTCATTGGGATCGGCGGAGCTGCCTAGGGGCAGCCTCCGCCGTTGATTTAGATGAAATGTTGATGGAGAGGAATTTGAGGCGCTTCGTATCAGCCTTCTCTGGAGGTGATAAAGACCTCTTAGAACCAACCCCAGCGACAGTATTGGATGGGGCAGAAGAGTTTGAGGCTCGAGCAAGTTTTTTCCAAGCTTTTTTTCTCCCAAGTTTTGGGGTCTGAAGGTTATCGGATGAGGAGGAAAGATCTTTGGTGGGTGAGGAGACAGAGAGATCTGGTGTTGAAGGGAGGGAAAGAGAGGGTAGTTTTGGGTAAGTATCAACGTCCATAGCTCCTTGGCAGTCAAGGGGTGGACTGGATGGCACAATGTGGGATGTGTTACAAGGGGGCAGGGGCAAAGGCTTGGTTGTGGTGCTGGGACAGGGTTGGGGGGTTTTATTGGACAAGGTATGAAGGTGAGGGACAGAGGTGGTTAAATGGCTGTAGAGGAGGGTTGGTGAGGCCACATCATCGGAGGAGTGGGTTGTCTGGGGTTGAGCGGATTTACGGGGCTGCTCCTTAGCAGGACCCCCGCGAGCTTTCTTCAGAGGTGAAGCTTTAATAGAAGGTCCGAAAAAGAGATCAATGAGGTCCAAGTCTTCCTCTTGAGAGCTGGACGATTTGCAGTATTTAAATGTGTGTCCGAGCAGACCACATTTATAGCAGTAGATTGGAAGGGCTTCGTATTTAATAGGAAGCCATAAAAGCTCTCCCCCCACACTCACCTGGATCCCACACTTGAGGGGTTTGTTCACATCCACCTCCACTTCTACTCGGATGTATTTCCCCATCTGATCTAAGGTATGGTCAATACAGATGAGCTTCCCAATTTTATTACCCAACAGTTTGGCGACGTTATGGTTCATGCACTTGACAGGAGCATTATAGAAGAGGACCCAGAAGTGGGTGCCAGAGATCTCCACTCTGGAAGGTTGCTCCATTCCTTCAAGTTGTCTGATCAAAAAAATATTCCCCTCAAAGTGCCAAGGTTGATTGTTGATAACCCATTTCATCTCAGCTTTGTCTCTGAAGTTAGACAGGAAGAGGTTCCTGGACCACTCACGAGCTTCCAATCCTTTTCTCGATCTCCAAGCTTTCTTCATAACCTCCATGAGGGCGAATGGATTCATTGTTTTTTCGGACAGCAATTTACCCACGAGGCAGTTAGTGGGTGGTGGGTTGGGACTTTGTGCATTCTTGTCAATAATTTCATCAAGGTTAAGGACATCAATATCCTGGGCCATTGGGAGGAGAAAAGGGGAATAGGGATCGGAGGGGGGAATTAGGGAAGGAAAGGGGGGAAGACGAGGGGAATTGGGGAAGGAAAGAGGGGGAAGACGTAGGCGATAGTGGTTAGCGGCGGCGGACCTCACAAGAGAGGTGAAAAAACCCTACAGTAAAAAGGAAAAGGGCTCCCACCCAAAGGGAGAATCTTGTTCTTGAGAGATGGCTTGGTCTAAGGTTTTCACTAATTATTAATTTCTAGTGTCAAAAGCATCCTGACATGGTAGTGAAATTAAATGGATTGGGGCTTAAAACCCGCAGTTCTGGTTGAGGGTGACATCGTAAATGTCTACGAGTGTAGCTTGCGGTGGGAACTCTTGGGCAATTAGTGGAAAACATTTGTATTTGATTTATTAAAAGGTTTTCAATGCATTTATTTTCGAAGTTCAACATGTATGTTCTTATTTAAGATTCTTTATTGTTTCAGATATGTCTATGTCTACTGTCGATCATTTACTTGCTCCCAATCCTCTAACTGGTCCGAACTTCCATGAATGGAGTTTCTGCATCAAACACATCCTTTATCTGAAAAATCAAGCACATGTTCTTTATATGGATCCACTGTTGCGTTCTCAAAGAGGAGTGTGCGAGCTTGAGCTTGAATTTTATGACAGATGGGAGGATGCTGATGAGTTTGCCTTCTGGCTCATCACGGGTTCTATGTCTAGAGAATTAAGGCATAAGTATGAACACCTCGAAAGGGCTGGAGAGCTTTGGAAGGAACTCTTGACAGCCTTTGGCAAAGTGGAGCGAACTATTAACTGTAAGCTTGTGCACAATCTTGTGTGCAAAAAGATGGTTGAGGATAGTTCAGTGACTACGCACATGATGTCTGTGATTGATCTCATGAGACAGTTTACTGAGCGGGGTGGTAATATCAGTGCGCAAGGCGAGATTGATATTATCTTAAACTCTCTTCCGGAATCCTATCATGACTTTAAGGTAGTTGCTGCTGCAAAGGGAGAGTATGCTATGCATGAGCTGCTTGAGGATCTTGTAGTGGAGCAGTCTACCATGCGAGCACGGAAACCTGTTCTGTCTAGTTCTAGTACTGGTTTGACAACCTCTAAGGTTGGAGATGATGGTGCTGAGAGCAAGTTCAGGAAAATAGGCAGTGATAGCAAGTCTAGGAAGGGGAAGAGAGCCAAGGTCACTCCAAAGAAGAATGAGTGTGCTGGATGAGGAAAGGTGGATTGTCCGAATGCCAAGGGACAAGGTACGTCATTTGCATTTATAACGGAAACATGTTTAGCATCGGTTTCTACTCATTCGTGGGTAGTGGATACTGGAGCTACTGATCATGTTTGTTACATTTTGCAGGGGTTCACACCAAGGAGGGTGCTGAAGAATGGCGAGGTTACCATCTCGATGGGGAACGCAGCACAAGTGAGTGCAGCTGCCATTGGAGATTTCACCTTGTACTTTGATGATTCTGTTTTAACTTTGAGAGATGTTTTGTACGTGCCGAATTTTTGGCGAAACCTTATTTCAGTTTTCAAACTTTATATTGATGGATATTCAGTTATTTTTGATAGTGGTGTTTCTATCATTGGTAATAACGGTGTTATCTGTCGTGGAATACTGAATAATTCTCTCTATGTTGTTAACTGTAATCATAACTATTCCGCAAGTATTGCCTGTAATTCATCCGTAATTGATAATCCTAGAACGAGAAAACTTACTTCTTCTGATGAGGATCTTACATATCTCTGGCACTTGAGACTGGGTCACATCAGCTTGAAGCGGATTCAGAGACTTGCAGATGATGGTACATTAGACCTAGTCCGGGCTGTACCTTATCAAGTCTGCGAATCCTGCATCGCGGGCAAGATGTCAACTAGGTCTTTCAAGGCTAGTCAGTCTTGAGCAGAGGAAGTGTTGGAATTGATCCATTCTGACTTATGTGGACCGATGTCTACGCAGGCTCATGGAAGGTACGAGTATTTCGTCACTTTCATTGACGACTACTCTTGGTTACTTGACATGCTGGTACACAGAGGTGGCATATTGATGGACCGCAGTGAGATGTATTCGGCTGTCTAACATCAGCGAATACAAGATCTCGTTATATTGATTGAGTCCAAACCCTAACGAAGGTTCAGGGGTTTGCACGGGTTGACTGTTGCTTTGACTTGCCATGGTGGAGAGCCTAAGTAATGTGCTTGTATATCCACATCTTGGGTAACAGCAGTTCATGTAGTACCGCCTGAGACTGGACTTAGGTAACCATATCCGAGTAATAGGATGGGGACATTCCCTGAGGAGCTCAATAACATTCATCGTGCCAAAGTCCTGCAGGCTGATTAAGTTCAGGCACGAGTGATAAGGTTTGAGTGGTACTACTCAGGAATTATAAGATATTAATTAATTGTAGTTAGAGCTTGTCAGAGGCTCCGATTAATTAATGGATGTCCGGTAACCTTAAATATGGGGAATCTCAATTAAAGCAGCCCGTTCTCATAACGTGGTAATAAAGGGGTAGGTCAGTATTAATTTTGTGGTGAAAATGAATTAATATTAATTAATTAATTGTGTCCTGGGTTGTGGACATGGGAATTAATTAATTTATAGGCCCACTTTATTATTTGCATTAGGTCCCAGGACTGGCCCAATTAAATATGCTGAATTGAGCCCAAAATGGCCCATTAGGGTTTCCAACCCTATGTCTATAAATAGACAGCTCTCTCTCATAAGTTGTAACACAGTTGAAACACACTAAACCCTAGAGAGAGAGGAGGCGCCGATTTATTGGAAGAGGGAGGAGAATTTCGATTCTGGTCCTGCTCAGAATACAAATCTACGGAGTCCTTACCAGTAGTAGATCTGATCAGCATTGGGACACAACCTTGAAGATCTAATCTGGAGAACAGATTTTTTCCTTTTTCTTCTCTCTTTGTTTTCGAATTTATTCTTGGAAATTAGGTTTCTAATTTCTACTTCCGCAGATAAATTCGAATCGCGTGGTTGAATTGAGATTTGGAATTCATACGCGAAAGATCGGTTCAGACTCGACGGAGTTACGGTACACCCTAAATCCACAAATCTTTGTATTAAATTCATAGGAGCATGCTAGGGTTTGATAATTTTAATTATGTGCAATAACCATAAATCGATCCGGTTCAGTTTGGTTTTGGTGATTCGGTTCACGAAAAAACCCTACAACGAGATCGTAAGAGAAGAATGTTGAGCTTATCCCAGGCATCCTATGTGGATACTGTGATAGCCCGGTTCAGCATGCAACTCGCCAAGAAAGGCTTGCTACCTTTCAGACATGGCGTTCGTCTTTCTGGTGGGCAGTGTCCTCAGACACAGCGGGAGAAAGACGAGATGAGTCTTGTACCATACGCTTCGGCTGTGGGTAGTCTCATGTATGCGATGATGTGTACCAGGCCAGATATCTGTTATGCCGTTGGCATGGTAGCAAGATATCAGTCTAACCCTGGACAGGCGCACTGGACTGCTGTAAAGCACATCCTCAAGTATTTGAAAAGAACTAGGAATTTCTGCCTAGTTTATCAAAATGAGGATTTGTGCCCTGTGGGTTATAAAGACTCAGATTTCCAAGGGGAGCAGGATGAGAAGAAATCGACCTTAGGATATGTGTTTACCCTGGAAGGTGGAGCTGTATCTTGGAGGAGATCAAAGTAGAAATGCATTGCTGACTCCACCATGGAGTGGAGGCGGAATATGTCGCCGCCTCCGACGCCTCGAAAGAGGGGGTGTGGCTCCGGAACTACCTTTTAGAGTTGGGCGTGATCCCGAGTTTGCCAAGTAGCATCACAATTTATTGTGATAACTCTGGTGCAGTGGCAAACTCAAAGGAACCGCGGTCTCACAGAGCAAGCAAACACATAGAGAGAAAGTACCATATCATACGAGAAATTGTATCGAAGGGCGATGTGGAGATTAAGAAGATTGACACTGCTGACAATCTTGTTGATCCGTTTACAAAGAGCTTGCCGCAGAAAGTTTACTAAAGACATATTCGTGAGCTGGGTCTGAGGTGGATGCCGACCACTGATAGTGGTTAAAGTGACAGCAGACTAGATAGATGGACTGTATACTCTGTAATAGCCTAGTCATGCTTTGAGTATAAGTGGGAGATTGATGGGTTTTGTATACTGAAAGCATTTATTATAATGAGTGTACAACGGTTTATTTCTCCTATCTGTTAACAATCTTACATGTATGAACAATGGTATCCTCTTGTCTCACCGATAGGGACGATCATACGGCGTGTTGTAGATCGCAGAAGATAGTATGATCACTTGACCTAGTGAGACATAAACCTGATCACAACCGAGACAGCGTGTGAGGATACGTCTGTTCGGATGGCTACGGCATTGTCGGAATAAGTAGTCTGTCTTGGTTACTTGACATACTGGTACGCAGAGGTGGCGTATTGATGGACCGCAGAGAGATGTATTCGTATGTCTGACATCAGCGAATACAAGATCTCGTTATATTGATTGAGTCCAAACCCTAACGAAAGTTCAGGGGTTTGCACGGGTTGACTGTTGCTTTGACTTGCCATGGTGGAAAGCCTAAGTAACGTGCTCGTATATCCGCATCTTGGGTAACAGCAGTTCGTGTAGTACCGCCTGAGACTGGGTTTAGGTAACCATATCCGAGTAATAGGATGGGGACATTCCCTGAGGAGCTCAATAACATTAATCGTGCCAAAGTCTTGCAGGCTGATTAAGTTCAGGCACGAGTGATAAGGTTTGAGTGGTACTACTCAAGAATTATAAGATATTAATTAATTGTAGTTAGAGCTTGTCAGAGGCTCCGATTAATTAAAGGATGTCCGGTAACCTTAAATATGGGGATTCTCAATTAATGAAGTCTGTTCTCATAACGTGGTAATAAAGGGGTAGGTCAGTATTAATTCTGTGGTGAAAAAGAATTAATATTAATTAATTAATTGTGTTCTGGGTTGTGGACATGAGAATTAATTAATATATAGGCCCACTTTATTATTTGCATTAGGTCCCAGGTCTGGCCCAATTAAATATGCTGAATTGAGCCCAAAATGGCCCATTAGGGTTTACAACCCTAGGTCTATAAATAGACAACTCTCTCTCATAAGTTGTAACACAATTGAAACACACTAAACCTAGAGAGAGAGAGGGGCGCCGTTTTTGGAGAAGAAAAAGAGGAGAATTTCGATTCTGGTCCTGCTCAGAATACAGATCTATGGAGTCCTCACCAGTAGTAGATCTGAACAACATTGGGACACAGCCCTGAAGATCTAATCTGGAGAACATATTTCTCTTTTCTTCTCACTTTGTTTTTCGATTTTTTCTAAGAAATTAGATTACTAATTTCTGCTTCCGCAGATTAAATCGAATCGCGTGGTTGAATTGAGTTTTGGAATTCAAACGCGAAAGATCGGTTCAGACTCGACGGAGTTACGGTAAACCCTAAATCCACAAATCTTTGTATTAAATTCATAGGAGCATGCTAGGGTTTTGAGAATTTTAATTATGTGCAATAACCATAAATTGATCCGGTTCAAATTGGTTTTGGTGATTCGGTTCACGGAAAAACCCTACATGTTCGATCCCCACTACTAACAACCTTCCAGATTTGGTAGACGCCAACTGGAGATGTGGTTGGGGTACATCGGACTGCAGGCCCTGACATCGGTCCCTGGGGGGAGATGTTACAACACCGCTCTCTGAAACCTTTCACTTCCCTTGTTTTGAATGTTTCAAGGAAAACAAATGTATAACTCTTTCCTTTTGTTGTTTAAAATGTTGGGTATTTTTTATAGGGAAGGTCTCAGGTTAGGCGTGCCTAATCATTTAGGCGTGTTTTATCCAGTAATCCAAACCCAAACTCATTTAATATGCCTTAATTGGGGATTAATAAACCCTATTTGGGTGGGTAAACCCATTTGGGTATGGATAAAACCCGCCTAAACCATTTAGGCGTGCCTAACGCAAGTTTTTGTCTTTTTTAAATGTTCGAATGATGTTTATGAATTATCTAATCTTTTATTTACAAGTCTCCCGCTGATTTGAAGTTGAAATGTTTGAAAATCGTTGGCCACGACTGTAGCGCGCCCCAAAGTTTGGAAGGTCAGTTGGGGTCGTTACAATTAATTTTACAAATTAATCAATGTGAACACATGTCAATATATATGATATAAATTATATAAATAAATTATATGTGTTATCACAAAGTTTTATGATGAGGCGTTTTAAATATTCATATTGTTTGCCTGTATATATGCATAAAAAATTTTAATTTAATATATTATTCTATAAATAAAAAAATTCTCACGGATCGCGTGGGTGCAATACTAATATTATACTAAAACAGTTCCGAAAAATTTCTAAATATCCTACCAAAATTCTCGAATAATGTGTCTATCAATCTATTTAATATGGTAAAAAAAAACAGCAATATCCCCTAAAATCTAAAAGCCCCGCCCACTTCTCAATGCAACATGCACGTCCTTTAATTTTCTATTGTTAAGAAAGAATTTTGCCGAATAAGATTCAATAATTTTTCACAGTTCAATGATTTGCATTTTCAGTGCTAAGAAAATATTTAATTTTCTAACACAATTCATATAACTTCACGGCAATTCCAAGATGTACATTTCCAATAAAGATTTGAAATTCAAATTCAAAAAAGTGGACTCTCATAATATTTTGTCTATAAATATTAAATGGCTTTATACCCAGACGAATAAAAATCATTTATCCACTGCAAAGAATTTTGTGTTCCTTCTTTCTTTCCAATGTGTAGAGGGTGAGCCACATAGATCCAGGATAGTTCTTTTTATGGCAAGAATCAAAGTCAGTGTGTGTAAATCAGAGATATTGAAGGGTGTTACTTACTCCAACAAGGTTTCAGCAGTGGCAAACATCAACAACTGCCACACTCGCTTTTTATCCACCACGATTTACTGCACTCGCTCTAATCTTCATTCTCAAGTTTTCATCTAGATCTCCCTTTTCATTTAGAAAAATTAATTTTGTATGGAAGCAACAAGGTCGACGCCATTAAGTTTTCATGGCACAACCACTTCGTGGTTATGTCCGCGAATTAATGTTGCAATATGGTGATTGAAGAGAAGGAGAATAATCGAAAAGAATTAAAAATAAGAGAGAGAGGTAAAATATAGTAATGTATGATGAAAATCACTTGACGAGATTTTTAAAATACAAGCGGTGAAATGTGATGAACAAGGACCGCACACAACTTAGTTTTGATAAATTTTCATTTCCTTTAATTTCTGTTTCTCTATTTTGTTACGAGTTTTATTTTTATTATTTTTTTTGTTTTTACAATTCAATTTGCATAATTTTAATTTTCAAAGTTTTATATGATGATTTTTAATTAGTGTTTGTTTTCCAAAATCATAATTAATTATTTCATGATCGTACTTTAATAATATGCAATTTTCAATATTTTTTTCATAATTTGATTTGTTATTATTCTAATTTTAAAATCTAATTATATTATTATTCTCGATTAAATTACATTAAAGTTTCAATTAATAACTTCAACTGAAGTAATTAATTTCGAAATGTGGAAAAAAGACAAAATTTAACAATAAAAATATTAAATATATCTACATAAAAATAATTTACTGAAGCAAATCTATATTCTTTAAAAATACTAAAAAACTCATATATAAAAATCCCATCTTGATATTTAATCGAAGCCAAAAGCCTTGAACTAGGGGTGTACATAATTCGTTTTGTTGGTTTGAGAGTTAAAGTATGGACCAAACTAAATAATACGGTTTGAAAAGTTTTAAATTAAATCTATCAAATCAATATTTCAATTCAAACTAAGTAAAACAGTTTAATTCGACTGGTTTAACGGTTAGAAATATGATTTTAATGAACAAAGTCAAAACATAAAAAATCTCCTATTTTAATAATAATTTATTTGAAAAACTAAAAAGAATAAATACTAGCTCGAATCGGTAATAAATATGGTCGTACAACTACAATGCACGGGTGCATTTCTAATATAGATACCTTTAACTGACAACTTCTAGAAAAATATCCCACTGAAAAAATAATTCTCGGGTCGGGATATATTTACTGGTTCTCCCATATTTTAAAACAAATACAAAATGCATATGGATAGTAAGTCCAACCCGTTCCAATTGATTCGGGCCAAGCCCGTATTTGATCCGAAGAGCAATGCATGAAGAATCTGGGCCCACTGCTTTGGACTGCAACCTCCCACCGCTTCGCCTTAGATCTTATCAGAGAACGAAAATTCCGTTGCATCAGATCAGAATTTCAAATTGGAAGAACTCCCCAAGTTTCAGAGGTAAGAATTCAGCACTAAACTATTTCTGCGCGGCATACATTGTGATCCCCTTTTTTTTTTTACTTCTTCGTTGAGGTAGCCTTCTCTTCTGAGTGCCTCGCTTGTTTAATGATTGATCCTCAGAAATGTTTTTGGCGCTCTGAGATAACATGCATAGCTGAAATTATTAATTTGCTTTGGGTGTTTTTCTCTTTATGAATGGCTAGAAATTAGAATCGATTGATTTTCATTCAGCTCTGGTCGTGTTCCAGTGTAGCGGCAATCCTCTTTTTTTCTTTTTTGCCCTATATTATGTTTTTAGGATTTTGGAATTCATTGGTTGTAACATGATTTGGATTAATGTGTGATAAAAAATTAGATATGGAGAAACGAAAATTGGAAGAAGAACTTAAATTGCATATTTTCGCGTGGATTTTTTTGTATTTCTATATGATCTTGAGGCGTAACGATTTTTCTATTTTATTTTATGTGGCCTGAGAAAGAGAACTCAATTTAGGGTTTTTATCTAGTTCTGAAAGAATTGAGAAGGTAGAGATAACAATTCGAAGAAATGAGGAATGAGGATATAAGTTTTCAGCTTGTTAATCTTTCAATATAATCGTAACATTATTTTAGAATGTTTTCAATGTATTAAACCATTGAAAATGAATAGCATACGTATCCCAATCCTTTTCTGCTGTGATTTCTCATCTTTCTGTGAGCTATTCGGGCTGCCTCACTACTAAATTGACTAATATGACTTGGCTGTTCATTTGGCTTTGAAGATGCAGTGCTTGCTCGAATCTGTCTCACACTGCCATTCCTATCATGTTTGCTTTGCCCTTATAAAATAATCTATATTTGAAAGGTGGCGGTGACATCTTTTAGCTATTAATGCATCAAATTCGGATTCCGTCCTTGTAGTTTCTTGTCATTTTGCATAGTTTATACCTTGATGTTTTAAGAACTGAAGTCTTTCGATTCTTCTCTTCTACAGAGTTTTTTTTTTATTTTTTTTTATTCACGCCATCTCCAGCATATGTTAGGGCTGATGAATTGCATTTCTTCATTGCCCCTTTGGCAGTGTTTAACTAGGGCATAAGATTAGTACTTTCATTTATTCTCTAAGTAACATCTTCTTTTAGACCTCAGTCATGTTGGATCCTCATTCTTAATTTGATAATTGTTCTTATGTTGCTGTTTATTATCGTAATTTTGGAATTAGTCAATTTGCTGTTGTTAATGGTGAAGGAGATGTTACTTCTGAATGGCCTACTGTAAATCAAACTGATGAAAAAATAATTTAACCATTCAAAATAACTTAGGTGAGTCTCAACATGGAAAAAGATAAGATCTCTTGCAGCTGTGTCTATTATTCATGATTGATTAATTGAATATCCAGATTAATTCAGACTGATTGCTTGCTTGATAAGTCCACATGGATATTTGTTAATAATTAATTGTTGAATTGATATTGTATTGATTAAGATACCATCAATACCAAAACATCTAAGAAGCTTCTTTTGGAAATAATACGGTTTAAGCTTGGAGATTAATCTAAACTCGATTAACTTTTCTGATGTTATTTGTTCTTATTTATCCATGGACTGAGAGATATGCTTCGAGTTTAATGTACAATCTTGTGGATGATGTTTAAGTAATTGCTATCAAATTCTGTAGGGGTAGTAGTAATATGAGACCAAATGCTCAATTTAGAAGTGTTGTTATCAGTACTCTTAGATGCTTTCGCAGGCTCCTCTTTATGTCTGGGAGAAATCGAATGCCCCGGCACCCTGATGATTTTCGGGGTGTCCATGAAGATACACGTTCACTTATGCACCGGATGCCAATGCCACCCCCTCCACATCCTGTGGTCCTGGAAGAAGAACTTGAGTTCCAACATAGAGACATTCAAAGGCTCCTTGCCGAAAATAGACATGTTATCGATGACAATGTGATGCTTCAAAGGGACTTGACTTCTGTGAAAGATGAAATTCACAGATTAAACCAGATCATTCCTAAAATGCATGCTGACAAAGAGGTTCAAAGAAGGGAGTTGATGGAGAGAGCGCTGAAACTAGAGGCTGAACTTCGCGCTGCTGAGCCTCTGAGAGCCGAGGTTGGGCAATTTAGAGCTGATGCTCAGAAATTGAATGCACAGAATAGGGAATTATCATCCCAGGTTCAAACTATGACGAAGGATATGAATAGACTTCAATCTGAGAATAAACAAGTAGCCGCCATGAAGGGTGACATTGATAAGATGCAAAAAGACTTGGCTGATACCAGGTATGAAATTAGCATCTACTTCATTGATTAAGTTATCACTGCTTTATCACTAAACCCTTTCATAACCGAGACATTCTGTTTTTAACATAAAAATATTCAGGACTTGAACAAAAAGGGTAGAAATGATATTGTATTTCTCTAGCCCCTCAGCCAACTGATTTTCTTACATTTTGACTGGAATATTTATTGTGAAAGTGTTTTGAGATTGATTTTCCAGAAATGTTTGGGTTGTGAAAGAATGTTTTACTGCTGCATCATTATTCAGGAGAATATATGAATATGAGAAGAAAGGAAACAAAGAGCTGGTGGAACAAAATAGAGCTATGGAGAAAAACCTTATTGCAATGGCTCGAGAAATCGAAAAACTACGTGCTGAACAAGCAAGTTCTGACAGGAGGGCAAGGGGTATATTTCTTTCTCACATACGCAGGCGCACGCACATTCACCAACTCTCACACACACAAACAGAAACTGCATGCAAACACTAGGCTGGCTTATTTTGAAAACCTGGTTTGATCAATTGATGGAGTTTGAAATTTACGTAGGTGTTGGAGGGTATGGAAGCTCTGAAACAAGATATCCAGGCCCATATGGTGATGTATATGGCTCTGGCCCCTGGGGATCATACGACAACCGTCGTTAATCCTTGTTCAACATGTATGGTAATGTTAATTACAAACCCAAGACTATACTGTGGAACCCCCTTTCATCTGCAATGCATCTCCATGCATGCCATTTCCTCTTATTGCCTTTGTCTAAGCTATGCCAAAGCTATTATCATTGGTGTGTGTTGAACGTACTCTAATGATCTCAACTCAGTGATGATTCTCGACAAAGGAAACGTATGTTGGATGACAAAAGGTAGGTCGAAGGACTAGTATATATTGTACAACCATTCATTTTTTTTTATCTGTTGATTATCATATAACAGAGTTTAAGCTATATGCCTGCCTCACTCGTTTTTTTTTTTTTTTTTTTTTTTTTTTTTTTTTTTCCCGTTTAAACCAGTGAATTTGATGCCATCTTGATTCATGCCTGTGCTAGATTAAAGTGTGAACGTTTCACAATGTCACCATACCAAGTTTAATTGGCCCATACTCTTATGAGTGGGCCCAGGATGAAATGGCCTAACGCTGAGTAAATAATTAGTTAACATTTTATGTTGCGTAATGCAATATTATAATATATATTCAGACAGTCAGTGAGTTGAGGCTATATAAGAAGTTGTATTAGTTTTTTTTTTGAGTTAAGAAGTTGTATTAGTTAATGGATTGTAACTTTCCAAATATAGAGAAGTTCTGTTTTGAGCGGAATTCTTTTTCTATTCTATTTTTTGTGATCTGAATAAGAGTTTCAAGAGTCTTATTTTTGGGATTAAAAGGTAATCAGTTTAAATTTTCTTTGAGATATTTTTGGGTGCGAATTTAAATTAATATAAAAATAAGTTTCAAGAAAATTTTATGCTACTTTCGATTGTTGTGTTCATGCTGTTTATGTGATTTTCCACTTAAGTTTTACGGAATGGGAGGAAATTGTTAATCTATTTTTGGTGGGGCAGCCGGCAGCCCTATGGGTTGGCGGCGGAGGGGTGGAGGACGGGGTTGGGATTGGTGGTGGGAGCAGCATTTAACCTTACCAGGGCTTTTTCCATTTATTTGATTAAATTCGCCAAGACAAAGGTAGAAGAAAGAAAGATCTATTGAACATTCTTTAGTGATTTGTTATTACAAATTTTTCATGGATGACTCTATTTATAATAATTATTGCAGCTCATCAGAGAGATCTAGAGAGACATTGGCTGCTTTTAGGATGTTGATCGGGCTAATTTATTAATTTTCATATCAGTTCTATTGGATTATGGTTTATTTGGTGTCTATTGGATTATGGTTTATTTGGTGTGGATCATATTTTGGTGAAATTTCTTTGCACTAGAATTTCTCGATCCTAATCTTAATCGATCAACTTTTGAGAAAGCCCGTCGTGCCTTTTATTAATAATATTTTTTCACATCATTAAATAATTTCACTTTAATTAGAAATAAGAAAATATATACATAATATCCATTTTATTTTTGAAAAATCTTAATATACATTACAATTTTTATATATTCTTACATATAATTTCGTGATTAAATTATTTTAAGTATCTAATTATTTATTATAAAATTTAATCAAGAAATATGATATTGAATATTATATGTAGATTTCACTGATATAGTATGATAAAAAAAAATATTAATAAAAAATCTAATAGAGTCAATCCATCAATTTTTGGGATTAGTCCTATTGGGCCTCGGATTATTATGTCTCAGGCTATTCAATTAAAAAAGATTTTGGGTTAGAATATCTCAACCATGCTCAAGGAACTTATTTAAGGCCTAGAGTGCTTTCTTCAATCGACAAACATGGTTAGGGAGAAGCGGATCATAATATCCCAACATTTACTCCATGTAGACTGGCGTGGAGATAAGTCCATTCATGAAGGCATTCTTGACATCGAGCTGATGTAGCGGCCAGTTAAGATGAACAACAAGAGTGAGAATAACCCGCATCGTAGCCGCCTTCACCACGGGACTGAAGGTGTGAGAAAAATTGAGTCCGAGCAGTTGAGTGAAACCTGGGTACAAGAAAAACTTTATGGAGATCAATAGTGCCATTTAATAGGTATTTCGTTAAAAAAATCCACTTCGGCCCAACAATGTTAGTACCACAAGGCCGAGCAACAAGATCCCAAGTTTATTTTTTTGTAGTTCATCCTTTTTGTCGTCCATGGCAGCCAACCACTGGGGGTGTTTGGCTACTAACTTGAATCTACTAGGCTCACATGAAGACAATAGAGCATTGTGGAGAGTTGTAGACGCAAAGTTTGTTGCATGGCGAGGCTGAAATATTCTAACTTTGGCTTGAGTGATCATCGAGTGACCCGTAGAAAGGAGGCGGATTGGGAGCAGGAGGTGATGCAGGTGGAGATTGATGCAGCGAGGGCAATTGGGAAATTATATCATTGATGAGACATAGAGAGCAGGGTGAGCTTGGCGTGGGAGCGACTTGAGTAGTTGCTGAACTTGCTGGGTTGGTGAGTTCGATACCAGTAGTATCCATGAATGAAGCAGGTCGAGAACTATCAGCAAAAGGAAAAATAGCTCATCAAACCTTGCATGGCGAGAGAAATACACTCGAGAAGAAGTTGGTTCCAGAAAACAAAAGCCCTTGTGAGCGGAGGAATAACTAATGAATACGCAAGGAAGACTTCAAGTGAAAATTTGTTTGCAACATAATCTCAAAACATTGGAAAATTTTGCAGTCGTTGCATAATTTGGCAAAACACCGTGTAAAACTGAAGATGGAAGCTGGTTTATAATGTACACGGTGGTGCTAAAAGCATCGATCCACATGGAAGATCAAAGGCACGAGTGAAACAACATTGCCAGGCCAGTCTCCGTAATATGATTGATGTTTGCGCTCGGCTCGCCCATTTTGCGATGGCATGTAAGGGCTGGAAAAAATATGATGAACACTCTTAGAGAGGAAGAAACCTTGAACCTGCTTGTTAGTGAATTTTGCGCCGCCATCACTATGGGATTTTCTTATAGAAAAAGAAATATGGGTTACCACATAAGTAGTAAAACTGCATAATGTAGCAAAGAAATCCAACTAGCGAATTAGAGGATATAGCTATGTAAAATGACCATGATCATCAATTAAAACCACATGATATTTGTAATGCATTGAAGATGTAACATGAGCAGGTCCCCATAAATCACAGCGAATCAAATCTAAAACATGACAAGTCCATTTATCATTTAATTAAAATGGAAGCCAATTACTTTTGGCAAAATGACATGATAGACAAGTAGAGGGCGTCGGCAAAAAAGATGTAACAGCAAGATACCCTTTTTATTCAACAATAAAATAGAATAATGAGAAACATTACCTAATCTAGAGTGCCATAAATCAAAATATGCATGTAAAGAACTAGACTTCAAATGGGCAAGCAAGACTGGTCGAGCATGCTCCAAAATGTAAAGCCCTGTTTCACGTCTTTCTTTTGTCAATATAGTTCGCGTATGACAATTCTGAATAGCAAAATAATAATTAGGTAGTACTACATCAACTGGAAATCCAAGGTGAGCTTGCTAATAAATAATAAGTTCTTAGTTAGATTAGGCACCAGCAAGACATCTAATAAATGTAGAAAATCCAAAATACCAGAATTGCCAATATGAGAGATGCAGAGATGAGCACCATTACCAACTATGACTTAATTGGAACCAGAACACGGCACAAGGCATCAAGATTGGATGCTATTGGAATTATGTAAAGCCGAGGCTCGGTGCTGAGGAACCCATCAGAGGAGTCCGATTGAGAAAATAAGCAGCCCGCGTTGAAAGCCTCAGCCAGATTCACATTTGCTGATGAGGGTTGCTGCATGTAACAGTCAGGACAAAAGTATCATAATATCCATCCTTACACATATTTATCAACGAGGGTTAATTCTCATGTCCACAATCCAGGATACAATTAATTAATTAATATTAATTCTTTTCACCACAGAATTAATACTAACCTACCCCTTTATTACCACGTTGTGAAAACGGGTTGCATTTATCTGAGAATCCCATATTTAAGGTTACCGGACATTCATTAATTAATTGGAGCTTCTGACAAGCTCTATCTACAATTAATTAATATATTATATTCCTGAGCAGTACCACTCAAACCTTATCACTAGTGCCTGAACTTAATCAGCCTGCAGGACTTTGGCACGATAAACATTATTGAGCTCCTCAGGGAATGTCCTCATCTAATTACTCGGATATGGTTACCTAAGTTCAGTCTCAGGCTGTACTACACGAACTGCTGCTACCCCAAATGCGGATATACGAGCACGTTACTTAGGCTCTCTACCATGGCAAATCAAAGCAACAGTCAACCCGTGCTTACCCCTGAACTTCGTTAGGGTTTGGACTCAATCAAGAACGAGATCTTGTATTCGCTGATGTCAGACAGACAAATACATCTCAATGTGGTCCTATCAATATGCCACTCTTGCGTACCAGCATATCAAGTAACCAAGACAGATTATTTCTTCCGACTATGCCGCAGCCATCCGGACAGACGTATCCTCAACGTTGTCTCGGCTGTGATAATATTTATGTCTCACTAGGTCAAGTGATCATACTGTCTTCTGTGATCTACAACACGCCGTATGATCGTCCCTATCGGTGAGATAGGAGGATACTATTGTTACGTGCATGTAAGTTTGTTAAACAAATAGGAGAAAAGTCAATTGTATACTCATTCTAATAAATACTTTCAGTATACAAAACCCAACAAGAAGAAGCATCTGAATCCGAAGAAGAAGGAACTGAAGCTGAGTCGCAAAACTTGGTAAATATTTCTAACTCAGTTTTTATTCCTATAGCATGCATTGAAGAGGACTCAAAATCTTATTGCTCAGATTCAGAGGATGTTACCCTCGAAGTTTTAAATAAAGAATTTTCTAAATTTTATGAATTAAAAAATGTTTTAGCCGGCAAGAATGCCTCACTGAAACTTAAAGTTTCAAAACTGACTAAGGAAATCCAAGGATTGAAGTCAGTAAGTGATGAGCTAGCCAAGCTTAGGGAGGAGCATTGTGGTCTACTTGAATCTTTTAAATCTCTTTATGAAGAATGTAAATCTCATAAACTAAAAATAACTAGTGATCAAAAACTTATCTGCTCATTTTATTCTAGCACTAGCAAAGTTTCAGAAGCCCTAAGTTTACAATGAGATCCATCTTATGAGTCAGGACTAGGTTTTTCTGAAAACAGTTTGAGCAATCATGCATAGACTTCTGAAACTAGAAATATATCAAATCATTATTTTAAGAAGGATTTAGTTTAGAATTTAAGCAATTAGGCAGAGGAGTAGTCAGTATGGACAAAGACTTCTCAATGACCAATCAGGGCACAGGGAACAAGTCAGTTTCATTACCGACTCTAGTTAGGGGTGGCAATTTTCGACACGACACGATAATTCATCACGAATCTGCATGATAATAATGGGTTAGTGTTGTGCCTTAATGAGTTTGTATCATTATCGTGTCGATCCAATAAGGACACAATTTTTTCGTGTCGTGTTTGTGTTATCCGATAATGTATCGTATTTTGTGTCGTGTTCGTGTTACCCACTAAGAAAGTAATAAATACTCCCTCCGTCCCAAATTATTAGTCCCCAATTAAAATAGCACGATAACCAATGTTTGTGAGTGTAGTGGAATTAATATTTTATTGATGAGTGTGAAAAAATTTACCATTTTAGGAAAGGGGACTAATAAATGGGACAGACCAAAAAGGTAAGTGGGACTAATAAATTGGGACAGAGGGAGTAATATATTTAATTTTTAATATTATTATTATTACTACTATTTTATCATTTATCAACCTAATTTAACACTTTTCACAGTTCAATATCGTGTTCGTGTCATGTTCGTGTCAATATCATGTTATCAGATCGGGTTCTTAACAGGTCAATGTTGTGTTCGTGTCGTGTTGTGTTGTGTTCGTGTTTGAGGATTAATGGATCATGTCACTATCGTGTCGACACGATAATGACCCAACATACACAAATTGCCAGCACTAACTCCAGTACCCAGGCTTAAAAATAATTTGACTAACAAGTTAAATAAACCTGAGATAAAGCCTGCTATGCCTAGGAAGTAGGTCAAGCAAAACATTCCTAATGTAAGGAAACCCACTTCGGCAACTAGAGTTGATCTTTATAGAAAGTCAGTATCATTTGGGATTCTAGAAATCCGATGTTCACTACTCATAACTCTTATGAGAAGAGGACTTATCCGTATAGGAGGGATAACTTGTAACGCCCCGGCCCCAGGGCCCGAACAAGCTCACCCGATGTCGGCCACGTTACCCACCAATGGCCTGAACCGGCTTCCAGACTGACGGCTGACCCCACAAACCAACACAAGTCCTTCCCAGCGTGCTTTGTCCTCACACGCACCCTATGAAACTTTCCAGGGGGTCACCCATCTTAGTTCTACCCTAAGTCAAGCACGCTTAACATTGGATTTTTCCTAGAATGGGTGCCGGAAAAGATGATGCACCATGTTGGTATGAGTAGCACCTATCAAATCCATTAAGCTCTCTTTAGCTATACAGTCTCATTCCTGTATAGCCTCAGAATCCCTCTCATTCCGATGTGGACCCGGTTCATTCATGTCACCCTCCGCTCAACTAATAGAAGTCTTATGGGAGCTACTCATTATCCGTATTTCTCTACACCGGCGATCACTCCCTGCTCCGGCACCGGGTCATTACACAACTATACGAGGTCTGAGCCCAATAATCTTTCTATATCAAGGGAATCTTTCTATATCAAGGGCTAGGAAGATTATACACCCCAAACTTTGTTTTTGAGAATCCAACCAAAACTTAACATCAAGAAACTCAGTTTCTAGGAAGTCAGTGTAGGGATTTACTAGCGAACCGAATCACCAAATCCAAATAAACCGGACTGTTTCATGGATGTTGAGAGCAATTACCAATTCAATAAACCCTAGCATACTCCTATGAATTTAATGCAGTGGATAAGGGATTACCTTTCTTCCGTAGAGTCAGATATGATCTTTTGCGTTTGAATTTCCAACTTTCGATTCAACCATGCATAAACTGCGGAAACAGAAATTAGCAAATCTAATATCTAGATTTAATTAAACAGAAAAGAGAAAAGAAAAATAAATATGTTCTCCAGATTAGATCTTCAGATCTGTATCCCAATGCTGCTAAATCCTTCTACTGGTGAGGATTCCACAGGACTGTGAATGTGTAAGCTAGAGTCAAATTTCTTCTCCTCCCAAACACACCAGATGCGCTGCCCCTCTCTCTCTGAAACAATGGTTTCAACTGATTTGAATTGTGATACAAACTGAGAGAGAGAACTGTCTATTTATAAACTTAGGGTTTTAACCCTAATGGGCTACTGGGCCTCTTTTCAGCATATTTAATTTGGGCCAGACCTGGAACCTAATGCAAATAATAAAGTGGCCTATGAATTAATTAATTATCATGTCCACAACCCAGGACACAATTAATAAATTAATATTGATTCTTTTTCACCACAGAATTAATACTGACCTACCCCTTTATTACCACGTTAGGAGAACGAACTGCATTTTCTTGAGAATCCCCATATTTAAGGTTAATGGACATTCATTAATTAAACGGAGCTTCTAACAAGCTCTATCTACAATTAATTAATATCTTATTTTCCTGAGCAGTACCACTCAAACCTTATCACTCGTGCTTGAACTTAATCAGCCTGCAGGACTTTAGCACGATGAATATTATTGAGCTCCTCAAGGAATGTCCCCATCCTATTACTCGGATATGGTTACCTAGATCCAGTCTCAGGCTGCAATACACGAACTGTTGTTACCCAAGATGCGGGTATATGAGCACGTTACTCAGACTCTCCACCATGGCAAATCAAAGCAACAGTCAACCCGTGCAAGCCCCTAAACCTTCGTTAGGGTTCGGACTCTATCAAGATCGAGATCTTGTATTTTTCTGATGTCAGATAGTAGAATATATATCACTGTGGTCCAATCAATACGCCACTGTGCGTACCAGCATATCAAGTAATCAAGACAAATTACTTCTTTCCGACTATACTACAACCTATACCGACAGACTTATTCTCGTACGCTGTCTCTGCTGTGATAATATTTATATCTCACTAGGTCAAGTGATCATACTGTCTTCTGCGATCTACAACTCGCAGTATGATTGTCCCTATCGGTAAGATAAGAGGATACCATTGTTACTCGCATGTAAGTTTGTTAACAGATAGGAAATACCGTTGAATGTATATTCACTGTAATAAATGATTTCTGTATACAAAACCTAACAATCTCCCACTTATACTCAAAACATTACACTCGTTATTAAAGTTTACACAGTGCGTCTATCTAGCCTAGCTATTACATCAACCACTGTCGGTGGTAGGCATCCACCTCAGACCTAGTCCACGAATATGTATTTCGTAAACCTTCTGTGTCAAACACTTTGTGAATGGATCACTTAGGTTGTCATTAGTGTCAATCTTCTTGATCTGCACATCCCCCCTCGATACGATTTCTCGTATGATATGATATTTCCTCTCTATGTGTTTGCTCGCCTTGTGAGTCCATGGTTCCTTCGAGTTTGCAACTGCACCAGAGTTATCACAATGAATCGTGATACTCTTAGGCAGACTCAGCATCATGTCCAATTCTAAAAGGTAGTTCCGAAGCCATATCCCTTCTTTCGAAGCTTTGGAGTCAGCAATGCATTTCTGTTTTGCGCTCCTCTAAGATACAACCCCATCTCCCAAGGTAAACACATAACCTGAGGTCGATTTCTTCTCATCCTGATCCCCTTGGAAATCCGAATCTGTGTAACCCACAGGGCACAAGTCCTCACTTTGATAAACCAGACAATAATTCCTAGTTCTCTTCAAATACTTGAGGATGTGTTTTACCGCAGTCCAATGCGCCTGACCAGGGTTAGACTTATATCTTGCTACCATGCCAACGACATAATAAATATCAGGTCTGGTACACAACATTGCATACATAAGGCTACTCACCGCAGATGCGTATGGTACAAGACTCATCTCATCTTTCTCACTCTGTGTCACAGGACACTGCCCAGTAGAAAGATGTACGCCAAGTCTGAAAGGTAGCAAGCATTTCTTGGCGAGTTGCACACTGAATCAGGCTATCACAGTATCCACATAGGATGCTTGGGATAGACTTAACATCTTTCTCTTACGATCCCATAAGACCTTAATCCCAAGGATATACCCAGCTTCTCCCAAATCCTTCATTTGGAACTATTCGGATAACCAACGTTTAATCTCCAACATCACTCCCTCGTTGTTTCCAAATAGGAGTATGTTGTCCACGTACAGTGCAAGGAAAACCATGCTCCCACTAACACAAAGTTGGTAAACACAACTTTCGTTCTCCAACTGTGAAAATCCATAAGATTTAATCACATCGTTGAAACGTAAGTTCCACGACCTTGAAGCTTGCTTAAGTCCGTACAAGGACTTCTTAAGCTTCCAGACAAGATGTTCTTCGCCCTTGAGCATATAACCCTTGGGTTTCTGCATATAGATGTCCTTACCTTCTTCAAGGTAACCGTTTAAGAAAGTAGTTTTGACATCCATCTGCCAAATCTCGAGGTCTAAATGCACTGCTATGGCAAGAAGTATCCGGATGAATTTGAGCATGGCTACGGATGAAAAGGTTTCATCATAGTCTATGCCCTCTTTCTGACTATAACCTTTTGTCACCAGCCTGGCTTTGAAAGTCGTAACTTCTCCATCTGCTCCCTTCTTTCGCTTGTACACCCACTTGCACCCTATGGCCCTAAAGCCATCAGGCAGGATAGCTTTCTGGTATACATCCATAACGATTATGGATTCAATCTCAGAATCCATGGTGATGCACCATTTCGCAACTTCCTTGTCCTACACTGCCTCTTCCTAGGTCACTGGGTCAGAGTCCTCATGTCCGTCTTCAGGGATCAGGTCCGAGGACTCAACCACGAACATGTACTTTTCTGGCTGGAAAATAACTCTCCCACAACGACTAGGCATCGGTGCCATGTCAGCAGTTGGTGCAACAACTTTTGGTTCTGCACCTTGCACTGAAGAACGCGTCGGTGGTGTTGTACCTCTCACAGGTGCACCCACGTTCGCACGTTCCCCTTCCCTTGGAATCGCATTCTCATCTTCAATTTCTTAAAGAACTATATTACTCCTTGTCTTGTGGTTTCTCACATACTCGTCCTCCAAGAATCTAGCGTTGGTGCTAACAATGATTCTCTGACTCTCGGGACAGTAAAAGTAACCACCTTTCATTTGCCTAGGATACCCTATAAACAGCATTACATTGGTCCTGCTTTCTAACTTATCAGGTTCCTTCGTCAGCACGTGTGCCGAAAAACCCCATAATCTAGACTTGCACAAACTGGGTTTGCGTCCAAGGAAGAGCTCACAGGGTGTCTTAAGAACCGATTTAGAAGGCACCAAGTTTAAGATGTAAGCTGCTGTTTCCAATGCGTATCCCCAAAACAAAATGGGTAGGCTTGCATAACTCATCATTGATCTTACCATCTCCAAAAGAGATCTATTTCTTCTTTCGGCTACACCATTTTGCTGGGGAGTACCCGGTGCATCCACTGGGATGTAATCCCATGATCTGACAAATATTGCAGGAACTCGTTCCCGAGGTATTCGCCACTGCGGTCAGATCGCAGCGACTTGATAGTTTTCCCGACCTTCTTTTCTACCTCAGCCTTATACTCTTTGAATTTCTAAAAGCATTCAAACTTGTAGCGAAGCAGGTAAACCTATCTGTATCTCGAGTAATCGTCAATGAAAGTGACAAAATACTCATACCCTCCACGAGCCTGTGTGGACATGGGTCCACATAAGTCAGAATGGATCAATTCCAACACATCCTCTGCTCGAGACTGACTAGCCTTGAAAGGCCTAGAAGACATCTTTCCCTTGATGCAGGATTCGCAGACTTGATAAGGTACAGGTCGGACTAAGTCCAATGTACTGTCATCTGCAAGTCGCTGAATCCGCTTCAAGTTGATGTGATCCAATCTCAAGTGCCAGAGATATGTAAGATCTTTATCAGAAGAAATAAACTTTCTCTTTCTAGGATTATCAATTATAGATGAATTACATGCAACATTCACAGAAGTCTTATGATGACAGTTAACGACATAGAGAGAGTTATTCAGCATTCCACGACAGATAACAATGTTATTACCAATGATAGAAACACCACTATAAAAAATAATTGAATATCCATCAACAAAAAGTTTGGAAACTGAAATAAGGTTCTGTCAAAAATCCGGCACACATAAAACATCTCTCAAAGTCAAAATAGAATCATCAAAGTACAAGGTGACACTCCAATGGCAACTGCACTCACTTGTGCTGCATTCCCCATTGAGATGGTAACTTTGTCATTCTTCAGCACCCTCCTAGGTGTGAACCCCTGCAAAGTATAACAAACATGGTCAGTAGCTCCAATATCCACTACCCACGAATGAGTTGAAACCGATGCTAAACATGTTTCCATTACAAATGCAAATGACGTTCCTTGTCCTTTGCTTCCGCATGCATTCTTGCTTGAAGTGACACTAACCCTCTTCATCTCATTTGACCTCCTTTCACGTCTTCTTCGATCAATCAGATTCTTGTACCCAGTATAAACCACATCTTTCAATGTGTTCAAGCTGTGCACAAAATCTTATAACTCAGAATCCCATGAAGGTACAAAAGACTGTTCTGCCAGAAGATCAGTAAGCAACTCTTTGAAAGTATACTCACTTCTCTTAGCTACATCTTTCTTAAAGTCATGGAATGAAAGTGGCAATGAGTTCATGATTATATCAATCTTAGCCCGATCACTGATACATCCACCTCTACGTGTGAACCGATTCATGGTGTTATCCATCATCATCACATGTAATGTCACCAAACTACCATCAACCATTCTCTTACAGACAAGGTCTTTCACGAGATCACAGCTGACAGTTCATTCCACTTCGCCATACGTAGCCACCAAGTCAGTCTAGATCGCAACAAAGCTACAATAGTCCATGTACTTGAGCTTCAATTCTCTGGACAGGTTATCCGAGATTAACTTGTAAGTAAAATCTTCAGATACCACCCATCTGTCATAGAATTCCTTCTCAAGTCTAGAGACTTTATGGTAACGTGGGGCAAGTGGCTTCATAGTAAGAACAAACATATGTTGTTTAGACAGGAGGATATACTCAATGCAGTATCTCCACTCAGGAAAGTTTGGACCAGTTAAAGAATCTTGTGCAAGAATATTGATGACATTAGACATAGAAATATCTGAAACAAATAAATAATCTTAATAAGAACATACATGTAGAACATTCGAAAACAAATGCATTGAAAACCTCTTGATAAATCAAATACAAATGCTTTCCACTAATAGCCCAAGAGTTCCCACCGCAAGCTACACTCGTAGACGTTTACGATGTCACCCTCAACCAGACTGCAGGTTTTAAGCCACAATCCTTTAATTTCATACCATGTAAGGAATCCTTAGACACATGAAATTAATAATTAGTGTAAAACCTTAAACCAAGCAATCTCTCAAGAGCATGGAAGCAGCAACTACATTATATTCTAAGATGCCTCTAAGCACTTAAATTTAACTCCAGCCAAAAGAGACAATTTGACATGGCACGTAACCATACCGCACGACCCTTAAAGCCTTCGTTATCTAAAATTTAAATCAGTTCTATAATACTTATGAGAAAGAATTACACAAGCTATACTTGTAGATGTTTACGCAAAACCCTCCCACTATTCAAATGATTTAAATTGTTTGTCTAGAAATCCCAACAACTGCAGCCCATGCACGTCTGGGAATCAGCAAGCTACACTCGTAGACGTTTACTAAGACGGGAGATACGCTTACAGCCTACGATCACTTTGTGGAGGTCAATTGATTTTAATTAAAAAAATCCGCTTAGTATTTTTGATTCAAAAGGTTTCTTAAATGCGCACATAAATAATTTCTTGTCATTATATTTTTCCAAAGTTTTGCATGTAATTAAACAAGCCCAAAAATTCATAAATATAATACAACAAGAAATTAATCACATAAGCATGCTTTTAAAGCTGTAAATAATAAAACAGTAAAACATTCTTTCCTATTATCTACACATGCTTATTGCGCAATTAATAAAACACATATCATACGAGGCAATTAAGACAATAAAAAATTCCACGTGGCCCCACACAGGAAAAATAAAATATTCCTATCTATTACAAAATTTAAAATTTGAATTTAAAATTTGGATAACTCCAAATCTTCTTCAAATCTTCACAAATCTTCTAGGGCCATGATATCCTCAACCCCCAAATCTTTTTGGATCTAGGGTTTTGAGATTTGAAAATTGGTCCCACAATCCAACTGCAAACCCTAGGGTTTACATCGAATTACACCAGCTGTCAAACCTCGAACCCTGCCGCCACTGCCGCCACATCGCCGCTGTCGCGCGGCCGCTCCGTCGCGGAAGCACGTCGCACGCGCCCGCCTGCCGCCGCCGTGCATCGCCATCACTTCGCCCGTCTCCATCTTCATTTTTCGACCCGTCCAAATTACAGATTTGAAAATAAAATTACAATAGGTATTCTATTATAATTTTTCCTATAAAATCTAATCACAAATTTTCTCGTGATTTTACAAAAACAATTTAATCCAAACACGGATAAACCATTGCAGATTAAATCAAACGGGTTGCCACGAGGAACAAAAACAAACATCCACAACAATAAAAAAATCCATTCATGCATAATCGAATTAAATTGCTCATCCAACAGAGCCATGGAAAACAGCCAGGCTCTGATACCAATTGTAGGGATTTACTGGCAAACCGAATCACCAAATCTAAATAAACCAGACCGTTTCATGGATGTTGAGAGCAATTACCAATTCAATAAACCCTAGAATGCTCCTATGAATTTAATGAAGTGGATAAGGGATTACCTTTCTTCCGTAGAGTCAAATCCGATCTTTCGCGTTTGAATTTCCAACTTTTGATTCCACCACGCGATTCAATTAAATCTGCGGAAACAGAAATTAGTAAATCTAATTTCTCGATTTAATTAAACAGAAAAGAGAAAGGAAAAATAAATCTGCTCCAGATTATATCTTCAGATCTGTATCGCAATGTTGCTCAATCCTGCTACTGGTGAGGATTCCACAGGACTGTGAATGTGTAAGCTAGAGTCGAATTTCTTCTCCTCCCAAACACACTAGATGCGCTGCCCCTCTCTCTCTGAAACTAGAGTTTCAACTGATTTGAATTGTGATACAAACTGAGAGAGAGAACTGTCTATCTAGAGACCTAGGGTTTTAACCCTAATGGGCTATTGGGCCTATTTTCAGCATATTTAATTTGGGCCAGACCTGGGACCTAATGCAAATAATAAAGTGTGCCTATGAAATAATTAATTCTCATGTCCACAACCGAGGACACAATTATTTAATTAATATCAATTCTTTTTCACCACAGAATTAATACTGACCTACCCCTTTATTACCACGTCATAAGAACGGACTGCATTTATTTTAGAATCCCCATATTTGAGGTTACTGAACATTCATTAATTAATCGGAGCTTCTAACAATCTCTATCTACAATTAATTAATATCTTATTTTCCTGAGCAGTACCATTCAAACCTTATCACTCGTGCTTGAACTTATTCAGCCTGCAGGACTTTAGCACGATGAATGTTATTTAGCTCCTCAGGGAATGTCCCCATCCTATTACTCGGATATGGTTTCCTAGCTCCAGTCTGAGGCTGCAATACATGAACTGTTGTTACCCAAGATGCGGGTATACGAGCACGTTACTCTGGCTCTCTACCATGGCAAGTCAAAGCAACAGTCAACCCGTGCAAGCCCCTGAATCTTCATTAGGGTTTGGACTCTATCAAGATTGAGATCTTGTATTCTCTGATGTCAGACAGTAGAATACATCTCACTTTGGTCCAATCAATATGCCACCATGCGTACCAGCATATCAAGTAATCAAGACAGATTACTTCTTTCCGACTATGCTGCAACCTATACCGACA